>JZKD02S0231571.1:75882-105730 GCA_000966675.3 Picea glauca
CCCCCTCCTCCAACTCAATGGTGTGCTCAAACCCCCTGTCAGGTGGTCTCCCTGGTGGAATTGCCTCAAAGACCTGTTGATGTCATCCCAATAAATTATTGATCTTTGTATGGTATTGTTGTCGACCTTCTGAATGCTTCTAAGTAGTGATCAAGCATTATGCAGCATATGCTACCTTCGCATGTCTAAATATTATCTCCATCCTCTTGGATGAAACTATCCTGGGTGCTCCTATCGACATACCTCTTAGAACAACCTTCTTCCCATCCTGATCTTTGAATCCCATTTCCAAGGTTTGGTAGTTGGTAGTGATTTTTCCCAAGGTAATCATCCATTGAACTCCTAACACCACATCTGTGTCCGATAGGTCAACCACATAAAATGTGTCTCTCACTATGTAGTTTCCTAACTTCATCTCTAAGTTTGGAACTCTGTCTAGAAACTCCACTGTGTGGCCATCTGCTACCGCAACATCAAACCCCTCAAACTCATCTGTCTGAAGTGCCTATATCACAGAGAGAGGAAGTAGAAGGTGTTTCTGATTGAATGGATTGATAAGAATATTCAACTCGACTTAAAGGCATTTGTTTTCCATAGCGAAGATAATCACTAGGATTAGTTACTATCCACTGGTCATGGGACATGGGGGTTTCGCGGACAGAGGTGGAAATCATGTTGATTGAGGCGACAAAAGGAGGTGGAACATTGGGTGGTGGTATTGGGAAGGTACCCATTAAAGTGGAATCTTTTAGAAGAATCACACTGACATTCTCATACCCAGGAAGTGTCTTTGAGATAAAGGGTACGTTGCTAGTATGGGAATCAAAATTAAAAAAGGTCAGTTGGTCCACCATAATGAATTTTCCTTGATGTGGGAAACGTAACACATAGAAAAGGGTAGACACAACTGCACGCATGGAATCAATCCAGTTGCGGCCAAGTAAGAGGTTATAGTCAAGAGGTGCATCAAAGACCTCAACCTTGACATTGACTAACTTTCCTTCAAACGTAATAGACAATGAGGGAAGAACACCGTAGGGTTTAAAACCAGAACCATTGAAAGCCTTAAGTGTATTGTGTGATTCAGTGAGGGGAGGAGAGTCGATGGATTTCCAACAAGTAATTGACATAACGCACGTCGAGGCACCCTTGTCAATAATGGTTCTACAAATATTCTTATTCTCGGCAACAACTTGAATCTGAAATGATAACTAAGGAGGTAGCCTTGGAATGTGATCTTCTAGGTCAAAGATTATCAAATTCGTATCTCTGGGATAAATTCTATTGATGGCCTTTAACAATGAATTTGTTGAGAGAGAAAGCTTTGAAGGACTTCAAGAGATGACATCGTGAAGGGTGCTTGCGCAATATGTTTGACAATACTGTAGTTTTGAGCAACACGTGCATGAGGATTAAAGGCATACTTCCGAACAATTCCCTTAGGAGGAGGGCAGAGGACTGTATCGGGACCCGGTCGTTCGAGATGAAGAGGACCGTTGGGGGGTGAAGTTGAGGGAGGCGGTTGAACCAATGAAGGTGGTAAATTTTTTATGCAAGTGGATATCATTGGCCACCCAACCTTTTTGACTGGCTCAAAACAGTTTTCTGGTAATTTTGGCAATTTACTATTTTTAGCAGTTTTTAACTTCCGGGGCCATTTTGAGGGCCCAAATGAAGGTTTTTTGAGATTGATGCTCTCAATGATACCTGAAGGAATGATTGAGCCCCCAAAATTAATCTCCTCGATGATATCTTTCCAACGAGCTATCATACGCTTAAAACAGAGATCGTATGCAAACGTTACAACCCCAAGAAGTTGATGCACCAACTTACCCAAACAGAGCCCACATGGAGCCCACATGACTTTTGGTGCTTCATCTCCTAGGGTTAGGTTTTTGGATGTCTATGGTTTTTGGCATTTTGGTTTATTGTAAAAATTCCTTTAGAGCCTCATTGTAATCATCTTCTTGCGAATGCGAGTAGCCGTCACATCTCTTCTCAGAGATAAGCTGCCACCATTCTAGTGACTCTTTCACTCTGTATTTTTACAGTCTCTGTACATTTATTTAATTAATAAAAATCGTGCATTACTGTATATATGTGTTTATGGTTGCATCTCTGATACATTCCTATTATATTATTGAATATCTGTGATATCTCTATGCATTTATTTATTATATCTCCGCTCTCATTTTGTGCCGAAAATAAATTTGGATCAATCATCAACTTTCTCCTTTGAAGGAGAATAATTTTTGGCCCGAGTGGTGATTGCAACATTGTTCGTCCTAGAATCACCAATACACATAAGGACATACACAGTTGTGAAGGAGAGGCTTGGTCATGAATGACCAATTGAGCCTGCTATTGAGAAGGGAAAGGTTGTGACAAAACAACAAGTGTGGGAGGTTTCCTAGTCCCTTGAAGCAACTTAGTGACCTCATCACATCTTGGACAATCTTTCGTGTAGTGATCATCACCACAGATAAGGTAAATATATCGAGGTTTAGGCTTATCATTATCATCAGCAGGTTGTGTTTTGGATTTTTCAAATTACAGATTATTATTTCTATCCTCCTTATTCTTACCCTTTCCTTTTTTAGATTTATTTTTGCCAGCAAGGGTGGATTGAACGGAGTTAACCTCAAACTTTTTTTCGGTGGAAGGAGTAGGAGTCAGAGCACCTTGAAAATTAGAACTAGTAGATTTGGGATTGGTGTGAGTGGCTAACATGGATTTAGCATCAACGTGGAAGGTACCAATCACACCATCAACAACATGAGAAGTTGTTGGGGTTGTTGAGGTAGCGGTCGTAGAAGGGAAAGGAGTGTTAGGGAGAAAGTTGTAAAGAGTGCCTGTTTGCGAATAAATGATATCTAGGTACTGAGCGTGGATAATCACATACTCTTCAGTGACAACGCCACCCATGGAAATATCACGGGTGATTTTATTGATGAATGATTTGGTGAACCTTTCATCCAATAATTGATCAGGAAGGTCGATTTTGATCAAGCGTCTTCTACGTCTCCACTCATGGATTTGATCGGAAATGTGAGTGGAAAAGGATTTATTAAAGGAACTAAAAGTATTAGTTCTTGTCTCATAGTGTATTGGCAATTGGTAATGTGTGAGAAAACCCATGCTGAGGGTGTTGAAGTCATTAAAGAAACCTCGCGGTAATACTATGTACCACTTTGCGGCCGAATCAGTGAGAGTTCGTTGAAAGAGTCATAGCTGAATGGATTCATCCATCAAAGAGTTGGAAGAACACCAAAGGTGTAATGTAATAGCATGATTGTTTGGGTCTTATCCTAGTCAACCGTCAAACTTGGGGATGTCGGAAGGTAATTTGGCTGGTATAACGGGCCAATGGGTAGAATGTAAGATAGGATCATTCAAGATTCTAGACAAGTCAGGTAGATCCAAAGTGGATAGAAAAGGAAATTTTCTATTCATGTGAGGATATTGGTGACTTTGGGGAGGAATTCTTGTCGGTATACCAATAGGACCATAAGCAGTCTGCATGTATGTGGAGAGTCCTGACAGATTATGTCGTGGATAATTTGGAGGCATATAGCCCATCGGGTTGGGTTGGTTGGAAATGTTCCCTTGAAAAGGGACACTAGATTGAATGTGTGGTCCCCAAGAGGAATTCAAAGAACCTGGATATGGCTAGCCTGAGTGACGGGGTACAAAAGAGTTTAATTGAGGTTGTTTCCCCCCAAATGATTGTGGATTTCCTTGGGTAAGAAGGTTCCAAAGTTGGGCTAGTGATCCCGGTTTGTTCTGTCCATACAATGGGTCATAGATTCCAACCGGAGGTTGTCCTCCAAGAGGAGGTTTCCCCTCATCATTTGGTGGTGCCCCAGTCTGAGGTTGACCCCCAAATTGAGGCTTCCCCCCAGCGTTATATTTCCCTCCAATGGGAATCTGGTAACTAGAAGTGAACAAATGTTGGGTGCTTCCAATTTGATTGGAGCCACTAGGGCCAGGTCCCCAAAGAAAAGGTGGATACAACCCTCTGGAGAGGACCTGGGAAGGTGTAGCAACAAAACTAGTAGCAACATTGTACCCAGGTAGAACAAAAAGTCCAGAAAATCCAGATGGAGCCTGGGTAGGGGCGGCAATGGAAGGATTCACAGCATGATACCCAGGCTAAAGTGATGGGATAGGTCTAGACGAAAGTGGTGTGCCAATGGGAGCTTGGTTAACCACCATATTCCCAGTAGGAATGATTGTAGCGTGCAGGACCATAGTAGAATGGGCCATCTGGAAAGAAAGAGTAGATCTAGTAGTAACTGACTCTGTGTCTGGAATGACGATGATATTGCAAGTTGTACCAGCAAAATGGTCTAAAGGTATCGTGTAGGTAACAAACGTTTTGGGAAGTTGTGAGACGACAGGTGAATTGGGACTTGCCCCTAAGTTGTCATAAAGGTATCACACAGTGCGAGGCGATTTTCCAAATATGTCACTAGAAATAGGGTTTTCTACTCTAGGGCCTGTATGAGGTCCAGTCGGTATTCCAAAAGTTTCAACAACAAGTTCTCCTGATGAATTCATACTGAGAATATGTCTCTCGTATCCAGAATATGGTAACAAAGCAGGAGGAAGTTGGAAAGCCTCTAGAGAATAGGAAATGATTCAAAAATATTCTAAAGTGTTGGAACTTTCTTCTTGTGAAGTTACATTGTCCTTGACCGCTCTCTGCTCAAGAGAGCCCTCCGGTGAATTAGGAGGCAAAATGAGGTAACTTTCTGGATCTTCTGGGGGTAGCCCTTGCATCCTATGTGAACGACGTGGAGGGTCAATATTGGCTGAACCAAATATTTTACAGAAAACATATATGGACAACTACGAAAACAAACAACACTTGCTAATAAAATCTAGAAATCAAACCAAGAAAACAAGCCTTCTGATTTAGAAGTCACTATTTGGTGATGAAATCCAACATCGCCAAGTCAAGACAAGAAGGGGCTAGGATAGACCGAGTGGAAAAGTTACGTTGATGACCTAATTAATGAACTTACACCCTGGTGAAATCTCCCACACATAATCGTGGGTATACCCTCCAAGGAGCCCGAGTGAGTCTGGTCAATGTCGCTTCCAGGTACCATGAAGACTTTCCCCTCCATATTCACATCGTGTAAGACCCTAAAGAGATAGGATACTAAGGCTACCAATAAAAACAATAATTCCTAGGAGAACAGTCGACAATCCAATCCACATGCAATGGCAGGGTATCTACCCCGAAATCAACTCGAAAGTATTCCACTCATAATTGTGGGTATACCTTCAAGTGACCCCCGTAATATGTGCAATCTCTACACCAAGACCAACAAACAAGGGTGAGTAACTCTGCCAGCCTTAATGCGACCTCAAGTTTGACCCTTGTGTTAGAAGGGCTTCCCAAAACAAAATGTTGCAAGTAGATTTGAACACTCCCTATCACAAGATGCTACAATGTATTTTATGCTTTGGAGAGTGTGCCTCACAACCTATTCCAAAGTGATAGCCTAGCTAATGTTGGTGGAAAGAGTTTCTAGAAAATAAAAGTTACTAATAAATTTTAAAATTACATAGTATTTTAGAGGTTTTTGCTTACGGAAGAGGGAGATGGAGATGAAACTGATGATGTATGAGACCTTCACCCAATAATATACAATAAGATATGAAAGATGCAATGTTTCAGTTCAATGAACTCTAATTACAGAAGGGAGAAAGTATTTCTTCAGAAACACGAAAGCTACGAAATATAATTTCTTTTTCTTGAATGAATTTAATTCCAAACAATCATAAACAATGAAATTTCCTAATTTGTTCTCTTGTAAAAACAAATTGAATGCAAAAAAAAATCTTATGAGTGATTACTAAAAAGAATAAATGACTCTAATTCTTCCTTTCCAAAACCAAGTCAGGGGTATAATCAAGAAATTAAAAGTAATCAAAGAAAATAGGTACACTCAATAAATACCCAAATCAAACTTTCAATGAAGATAAAAATGAATATGACAAGAAAGTGTTTCGCTAAATACAAACGAAAACACTTTTCCAATCAACCAACAATCCAGAAAATGTAAAACAATCCAAAAATTTAAATCAAATCAAATTTTTTTATCAATCAAGCACTCGGATTTAAATCCAGAGATTATATCCTTGTTGACAAAAACCAAGAAGTAAAAACTTGTAAAATGATGAAGAAGGGATTTCAGTACTTGAAATCCAATCAATGACAAGTCTTACACCGAGAAAACAGTCAAATACTAGCACCAAAAGTTCTTCCCAGGTGATCAAAGAAAAACTAGATGACAGAAGACAAAATGACCTAATCCAATAAATTCTATAAGAAATGTCACAACCCAACAGTAGGGTACAATACGACAATTTTAGGTTTTCGCACGCTAAATATTGGTAGGGTGCAGATATTCCAAACTAGTCTAAACAGGTAGGGTGTGGTGATCTAGGGACGTTGCAGGCTACATATGGGATGCAGTGTGGCTATCTCTATAAACAAATAAAAATTGGAAAAAGGGAAAAGTGTCTCAATGAATATTCAGATCCAGAGAGTCTGGATGGATCCCCCACAGACTCAGAGACTAGATTAAAATGAAAAGAAGTAGGCTAAAGGAAAATGAACAGCAAAAAACCACAAACAGGTCGTCTCCCTAAAATGGTCGCCAATTTTGTTATTGGATAAATCATTGAATGCAAACATAAACTAATCTCCATAGATCCACCTAGATCTAGAAAAAAACGAGACATGACATGGCGCTTTCCCTAAGCCCAATCATTGAATTTACTATCAGATAAGAGATGAATGACATACCTTTGAATATCTCTTCCTTATATATTTGTTGTCCCTTCTTCTCTCTTGTGCTCTTGTGATATTGATCATGCAATGACACAAACCAACCAAAGTGAAAGCAACAATAGTATGTTCAATGAAAACGTATACATGTGATCAAGGAGTCATGTAATAAAATGAGAATGATTTTATGGGAAAGAAACATGCCACTGTATTATATTAAGTAAAAGTGGAAGATACAACCAAACAACCTTGATGTTGGAAGGTTCCCTTTCAGTGGCCCCTTGCTCCAACACAGACACTTTCTCCAAACTTGCATCAAGAGGATCCACAATAACTTTATAGACCAATGAAGACCTCAAGCATCAATTGAAATAGAATCCCTCACACAATTCTCATCCTATTCCTTCATTAATTCCTTGCTTAAACTTTTCCATGAGAAATCCATCATTATATAGGAGAAAAAGAGATGGTTAAAGAGATTAGGATGATCCCACCAAATCAGAGAAGTGAGTAGGATTCCAACCATATGTATGACACCTCATATTCTAGAAGATTCCCTTAAAGAATCTTTGTGAACTTCGACCTCTTCTCAGTCTTCCAACACCACCCCACCCTGGCTATAGTGGAGCCTGCGAAAATGCCGCAAACTAGGTTCAGGGCAAACTGCGGTGATTAGGCATCACTGCACTGTAACTTATTTGGCCTGTGACGTCCTTTCTTAACAAGGTTTTGAAGAAGAGGAAACTAGTCACTTTTCTCATGAAGAAAGGTTCTTTTGGGAGCTTGAACACATACTATAGAAACATCACCAGGGTGACTAAAATAATGTGTAACACATCACTTCTCATGTAATGAATATGGTCACAAATCTTTGGATTGTATAAATTATGCAAGGAAAGATGTTGGAATATTCAATAACATCTTAAGATGTTGGAGATGTAATTAAGTGGGACACATTGTTGCACATGGTCACACCATGAGATGTTATAGCTGCAATGGGTTTGGTCACAAATATTATGATTTCTAGAATTCAAGAAGATAGTCAATGAGGAGTGTGTCATATAGCATGGCAAGAAGAGCACATGTAATTTGGAAGGAATACAATGTTGAAAGGATGGAAGCACATAGTACACATGTTGATAAGTTAGGACACTCTTAAAAGTGGATAAAGAAGACTGAACATAATGACATCCATGAGGCAAGCCCAAGCTCAAGTCTTTCCTGATGCATACATGAGTTCTTGTTGGAGCATTCGAGTACATACATGAGTTGGCGTATGTAAACGTTGCGTGCATACGTGAGGTTTCTTATGAATAGGTCACATACCTGAGGTAATGTTGTGAAAAATGGGTGTATAGATGAGTTGCAACATGGTTTGATGGTACATCAAACTTTATACAGGGTCTAAGATGGTATGCGTTAGGTTTTCATGTTTGTATGTGTGTTTGATGAATCTATGGTGATAACATGTGGCCGAGTTTTGGAGAATATTCTTGATTCCTATCTTGGATGCATGGTATTAACCCTAGAGTGTGGATTGAGGCATTTTATGTTAAGGTACAATGTTGGTTATGTTATGTATTTTATCAGTGAGGTGAGGGAACCTTTTTTATGAAGTACATCATGGGTTATGTGATACTAGATAGAGGTATATCGCTAATCTATTGAGGGACATACTTGGTACATGTTTAGAGGTGTTATTGATGCATTATACTTGTTGCAGTGAATGTTTTTGAGGCAGATCTGTTGTAGTACATGGTTGATACATATGTGAGATCTATCGATATATCTTGATATGTATTTTGAGAAGAATTTGTTTGATGATCTTGGTATATTGTTAGTTCATGTTGAAGATACATATTGGGACATATTGTTAGTGAATTTTTGGCACATGGGTTGATGATAATGTGATGTATTGATTGAGGCCTACTTGTTGAGATACATTATTGGTGCATATCTTGGATACATTGGCACATGGTCTATGGTAGTTCGTTGAGGAATATCATGAGTGATATGAAACTTATATGAGGTACATGGTTGAAATGTTGTATGTTTTATGATGTTATTGGTATTGGTTCATTGATAGAAGAATCTTGTTGGTTACATTGGCATATATCTTTAGTATATGGTTGAAGTACATGTTTGGTACACATCTGGAACATATTCTTGGCATATGGTTGAGACAGATTTCATGATATATGATGTATAGTATATGAATGATGTGCATGGTTGGCACATGCTATGGTGATATTGATACATATTGATGAGTCAAAACTTGATCTATGGATGATACATGATTGGTACACACTTTATACATTGTTAGAGGAACTTTCTAGTTGGCACATGGATGATGTGGCATATATGTATGGATATATTTTTTGCACATCTTGATTGCGGTACATGAGTAGTCATGGTTGATGGACATTTTGGTGATATTGTGCATATGGTTGAGAGTTGTCTTGGTGTTTGATATTGGTAAATAGATCTTATGTGGTTGATGATATTGTCATGAAGGGTTTTTTTGGTGGATGGTTAATGCACTATTTAGTGATACAGGATTGATGTATGGTTAATGGATTGATTGGTGATATAGATTTGGTGCATAGTTGATGCATTGGTTGATGGTACAAGTTTATGGACCATTTTATGATGCATGGATAGGTCCAAGGATCGTGAAAATAAATAGTAGAGCATGGTATTCTTGATGCAATAATGTTGAGTAGTTGATCAATGTTCTGGTAGAGAAAGAACATCCACAAAAAAAGCAGAGTACAGTGGTAGCATATTGTTCACAATGATTACCCAACATATTGTAGAGAGGACAGGGGGAGACATACTCATAGGGGGGGTTATTATTTTTCACTTGATTGGTTACAAAGGTATGATTCCTAGAGGAGAGATGATAGAGATGATCATAGAGGAAGCATTAGTATCCATGCCATCAACATTTCATCAAATTGATATCCTTTGTAAAAAATGGGAGAGATTCATCATATGCATGGAGAGTGTCCCAATACACAGTTCAGTCAGTGGGAGCAACCCCAAAGAGATATACCACTTTCCATTGATGTCAAATGGGGAGAGATAGTCACATTGATGTAGAGAGATGAACATTGATGAGGAGATATGATTACAAAGGGAGCATGAGAATTCACATGTCTAAGTATTTCGATCAACGATTGGTGTTGACATCATTGTTGTTGTTTCCATCAATGCCAAAGGGGGAGATTATTGTATTATGTTGTCATTGATGTCAAAGAGTTTATGTCTAGTATTTTCATAGTGATGATATTGTATCACTGATGTATTGATAGTTGGATTATGTTGTCATTGATGTCAAAGGGTTGATGTCAAGTGGTATCATAATGATGTGTTGATAGTAAAGGGAGTTATATCATTGATGGCATGTCATGGTTGATAGGAAGTACCAAACGAATGAACTCCAAAGTGGCCCCCTTGTGGTGAGATCCCTCATGGGAAGACGCTTCGTGAATTCCAAATGGTTATCCCAACTAGTATGGTTAAGGAACCAAAAATTGATTAAAGAATAATGTAATGAAGATCAATGAATTTGCAAGTGAAACTATTCTAGATGTATATTATTGGTCGTGCTATTTCTAGTGATATGTGGTATGCCACGTGGATCCTCACGGTTAGGGATATATGGCCTTGTGAAGTTGGAGAACCCTCATGATTTATCTAGAAGCCCATAGAAGGTCAAAGAAATCAAATTATTCTATAATATCCTAGAAGAAGTTGACTAGTCAAAGTGGTGAAACGAGGAGTTAATCATGGGTTAAGTTGTTGCAATAAGAAAATAATTAAAAATAAATTAGTTGCAACTAGGGAGAGTTTACTATTTGTGGATAAAGTTGTTGTACATGAAAAAAGTGGTTAGAATTGGGTTATCCATAAAATAAGGGTGTTGGTTAAAATATAACCATTATAGGAAGCTACTTGGAAAGTATAAATAAGAGAGAAAGCATCTCTTGTGTAGAGGATCTTTGGGCATATTGAATATCCATTATTTGGCGAAAGGTTCATTGCAGGTAATCATGGATGCATTAGAAGTTTCACAAATCTAAGGTAGCAAGGAGGTTTGATAGTGAAAGTTTTGTAGCTTCAGAAAAACCCTAGTTTATGAAGTGTATGCAGGCTGACAATATAAGAGGTCGCGTACGTACGTGGGATGACAATGGAGGAGGTTTTGTACAGGTGAAAAATTCATGAAGACATGATTTGATGTTGGAACCATGCCCTTGAAGTCTGAAGTAAGTTCCAGATCAACATTCTAAAGGTTCAGATCATCTACAAAAGTTATTGTATGATTACATGGTTGTTTTTTCATGATCACCTATGCTTATAATATGGTGAATGCTTTAATAATTCTTGGTATGGTTGTTATGAGATATAGATATGGTATATGATGGCTAGTTGATTGAGTGAGAATCATTCGTGTATAATATAGTTATGCTATGGTTCCTATAGCTCACACATCTAATCTACTTGTACTTGGTTGAGGGTTATGTATGATGATGCATGCATGGAACAGGTTGATTGCAGTAAAAGATTAGATGCAGTGAGAGGTTACTAGTGGATGTGACAGAGGCATGAAACTTTCAAAGGTACATAAGAATGGATATCCTTGTTTTATGAAGGTGTACGCATGATGATAGTGGAGGAGGTCACTCCCATACACGTGTTGCAATATATATAGGTCACATACATATGCATTTTGTAGTATAGATAGGTCACATACCTGTTGATAGACTATTTTCTGTCTACAAGATAGGTATTGTATTGGAGGGTTGGATTCCTCTTCTTAGTTGGTGCTAAGATCTACATGTTTGGTACTGTATTGAGAGTTGGTGCTCTTTTGGAGTTGGTGGTCTTTTCAGTTGGTGCTAATAAACCCCAGAGATTGTAGTCTCTTGTAACACATAATACAAAATGTTTACACATACATCTGGTGTTCTTTGTGTATATTATGGTGATGGTTTATAGATCTCTAATATTGATGGATTTTGTTGATACATGAAAGTAGAAAGTATGAATGAATACCATGTTTCTAACTAAAGTTTTTAAAGAAGTGTAAAAAGATCCCTACACTAATTTACCCCCCCCACTCTAAGTGTGGTCGGTGTGTCCAACATGTTGCTAATTGTTGTGCATGAATCTTGATTAGTGCATGTGATGTTATCATGTTTCTTTCATGCTTCTCTTTAAATTAAATGGTATCAAGATTCAAAATTATTTTTGAAGTGAGTTTTTGGAGTAGTGTGTCCAGTCCGTGGGTGGTTGGGTATGTTATAACTACCAACCTATAGACATCACATTGGGTAGAAACTTGTCAATGGGTATCATTCTGAGCACAGTTCATTTTCAGTTTCAAACTCATTAAAAAATGAAACCACCCCGAGAAAAATTTCATTCTCTTTTTCAAGCTCATTAAATAAAGTAGACACTCTGAGCACAGTTTCATTTTCTTTTTCAAGATCATTAAAAAATGAAGCAGACACTTAGAGCATAGTTCATTCTCTATTTCAAGATCAATATAAAATGAAGTAGACATATTATTTTATACTTAAATGGTTGTGCTTACTATTGCTTTGTTGTTATTTTTTGTCTCGCTTGCTTATGGTCAATGCAATTATGCTTGACGCTAGTTGTTCTCATCAAGTTGCTCCCATTTTTCAGTTACCCTCTAGAGAGACACACTCTTGTGAGTGGTCCTCTCTTTCCATTCCTACTTGCTATGCCCTATCCCATTCATTTCTTAGGAGTCATTCCTCCCACTGGAACTTAGTTTCTTTCCACTCGTTCTTTCTATACAATCTTAGCCTTTGTTATTTCTCATGCTGGTAAATACATGATAATAAGTTAAAGAGTGTACTTTTGTCACTTTTTGGGGCTTGTAAAAAATATACAGAAAATGAACTCTATGGAGTCTCCTTTAAGCTATTTTAATACCCTCTAAACATTAAAATATTGTTGACCGAGCTTGTTTCCTTTGACACTCCTTAACCAGGATTTGAAATTGCGTCTAGTCAGTGTAAGTTTAAGATTTTTTCGGATTGGATGGACTAATTATGGAAAAGGAATACTATACTCAACTATGGCTAGAAGAGTTCTCCATGGTATTGGTTTACACTGTTTCGGGATTGGAGGACTAAATTTATGAAAAAGAACACCCTTGGAGTCTTATTTAAGATCTTTTCAGACTCTCTCAATATGAAAAGAATGTTGAGTTTACCTTCTTTGGGCTCATTAAATTATACAATGAAGGACCCATATGTGATCGAACCCCTCCTTATTCAGGTTTGTTCAACAAGTTATGAGGGACTCATCGAATATGAGCTATACCGAGCATATATTACCCTTCTCAAGATCATTAAAAAACAAAGAGGTACTTTCCATTCATGGTGGGGGAAATGTTTTTAGGGAAGTCGGTTAGTGTTTGGAAAGTATTATGGAAGTTGTTTGTTGTCACACTTAAACATGGCACCTGTTTGTCTCTTGTATTACAGTTGGGTAATCTTCTTGTCATACCAATCCTTTGATTCATTATACTCCTACGGCTCACCCGAAGAGTTCCATGGTTATCATTGTACTATGTTATTGGTCTAGCTATGATCAAGTCAATGCTACCAAGTCATTTGTTGCACCTCACAATGTTCAAGGGAAGTTTCATCCCGAATCAACCACTCTGTAGTATTACCAACCTCCATCCTCATGTTAGTATATGCTTATTTGATCTATCATCTTACCTCACTTTCCTCTATCAGTTTCCTATCGACAATGGGGGCCACATCATTTCCCTCCTTCGATGAGTCTTTTCCTATTGACTTCAAAATATTATCCTAGACTTAGAAATCAGTTATTACCTTAGAACCTGCATGCCCCAATGACAGCTCTCATCTATTTCAACAATAGTTTTAAATAATTTCCCTTTGATCAAATGATTTCATGAATGTTCGAATTCAACTCATTTATTCGCATTCACTAGAATGTACTAGGGTACCTTGGGAGTCATTGTCATCAATGGTTATTTCCCTGGCACTTTTGATGATATATATCAATGACTGATAATCAAGTGGTTTCTACCATGTTCGACATCAACACATCTATTCACATGGATAGAATCATACTATTTTTGGATCAGGACAAAGACCGTGGGAACCCATTTTTACAATCAACTATGTTACATGCATCACCCCGGTTGCGATGAATATTATTTGAAGTACTTAAGAAGATTTTAGTATAGCCATCATGTTGGAAATCTCACTGATGTATATGTTGTCACATGGATCCACTTTGTATTGGTTTGTGGCTATGTTTTTTTCATATCGTAGCTCCATTGTGCATTGTTTCTTGGGTATGACATGATTGAGTCATAAATGTATGGATCCACATTGTATTTTTGGTGGCCATATCCTTAGTCAACGATTTCATGGATTTGTAGTGTATTGATCAATGGACATACGTTGAGTCAGTGTATTTCGAGCATGGGTATGCCTACCTCAAGGATGATACATATATATTGTTTGATGTTTTCTTGCATCTTTCGCTCATCTCTCCTATTCCAACACCCTCACATACATATTTTTGTAAAGTGTTTCGACCATCAGTTTCTCTTCTGACCTTGCACTTTAGGGGGCATATGTTACACAACTAAGTGTCTGACTACCAAATGTCGCACTACCAAAAGTCGCACTACCAAATTTCACACTTAAGTGTCACATCTATTACACCCCTAAGTGTCATAATTTACCAAGTGTCACACCTAAGTGTCTCAACTTCATCACCATGAGGAAGTGTATGTCATAATACCTAGACATGTAGAAGATAAAATATCACTTGGAGGTCGAAATACTACCTTTTTCCTTGAGTTTTTGGCCTTGTTTGAGATTTATCGCCCCACTTCCCATATAAAATGAGGGATGAACCCACTTCATCTATCCTTGCTCAGTTATATAGGAGTGATACTATCACTCCCTGCTCATTTCTAGGGGGGTGATGAAGTAGTTGCAACCATCATGCCTTGTTTTGTGAGGTTGTTTCCGAGATATTTCAATTGGTTAAAGGATTGTCTCAAGCTACCCTCTATTCAAGGAAAGGTCAATCTTTTTTGTTCATCTAAATCCTCATTTGACCACATCCTCTCCTCAAAATTATATTATGGTTGTTATGCCTCAATGTCTATATAATGAAGTGAATGCTTGAGTGAAAGAGAGAGAACTTAGAGCATCAAACCTATGATTTTGTGACATTCAAGGGAATAGAAAGGAGATATTGGAAGAGTTATTGCAACATCGATATTGAGATTGTGAGTTCTTCACTATTGATTTATTTCTACTAATATATAACTAGGCCTATTCCCCTCATGCTTATGTATTCACTATATACATGTCTATTGTTGTCTAATTCATCATAGATATATTTGATCTACTTGAAAATATATCGTAGAAGGAGGTATTTATTTGTTATTTGCGATAGTTCTCTTGGAGCTTAGATATCAATATCAAGGGCTGGATTAGAGAGGAAAATTGATGGAAAATAGGTAAGTCTTATATCCTTATCTTCTCATTATGATTATTGGCATAGAGCGTATATATAGGGAGGAAGTAGTAAACCATTTGTTTCCCTCTTTCTTGGATCAAAGGGGTCTTGATCCAAGGGGGGTTTCACCTGTTCATGAGGGAACTTTTTACACAACACCAGATTTCTTCTTAAGTGCAACTTTTTCTTGGAAATGGAACAAGCATGTCCTTAAAAATGAAAAATATGAAGAAAGGATTCAATATCAAAATAAATGTATATTGAGCTTCATTATTACAAACATAAATCCTTGAAACAAATTTTGTAGAATCAAAAGATGTAATAAAAGGGAGATTTGTATTTGTAGATGAAAAGTTGGCTATATACTGAAGTTTGAACAATGTTATCTTGATTATCTAAACCTTCTTCTATTTTGATATTCTAACTCCTTCTTTGATGTTGTTCTCTTTATTTTAAATATTCTTCCAATGCTTCTTTGAATTAGTTAGGGTTTTTTTTCTTCTAGAAGTTCCCAGATGTTTCTTCTTTTTATACTTAATGATCTATTAAATTCTTATTAATGAAATTAGGTCATTGGAATTCGTGCCTCCAAGTAGGACCTGCCTTTTATAAAATTTAATTTAATAAAATTTAATTTCCAAAATTTGAAGTTGACTTTCTAAAAAAAAGTGGACTATTTTTTAATTTTCTGAGTATGATAATTGACTTCTCATCCATGGAAACCATTCTAAAAGTAATATTCATAATTCCATATTTCCAACAAGTCCTCTTGAGTGAATTTTGTGGTTTTGGATTTCAACTTATAGCCTCACGAAGTCAAGGTTCCAAACATATTTCTCACCAAGTTATGAAAAAAAATATGGTTGGACAGTGATTGGGCGGTGATTGGGCAATGACCGAACAACCAAAATTTTACAAAGTCATGAATTTTCATAAGGCATGAGAGATACACTAAGCCTTCCATAATCTCTTTTGTTTCAAATGAATGATATGGAATTATTTTCATTATAAACACTATTTCTTCACCCACCATAATGCATGTGGGACTTAAAAGGGTCAAATTAATCAAGGGATAATATTGATCCATGAACTATATCGACGAATACTGAGCAACGATCTTCTGTAGGTCATAACTCATGATACAAATGTTTGTTTGTGGAAAGTGATACCTCATTGGAAAGGTAATTAACCAAGGAATACAATGGAATAATTACTAATTCTTGGATTCCACCATAATTCTTCCATAAATTAAAATATCATTCAACTCCATATTTTCAAAGCCTATTATTTTTTTCTTAATAGGACTTGGTCCTAAAGTACTTCCAATTTTAATACTTAGTACTCCTCTAACCCACTTTTCCATATTATCATTCTTAATTTTTGCTTAGCATGCTTTGATCCTAAAGTACCTCTTCTTTTAATACTTATTACTCCTCTGGCCCAATTTTCCATATTATCTACTTAGTACCTAAGGAGATAATATTGTACCCAAAGAAGGAGGTGATTGCATAGAATCCCTTTAAATATGCAATAAGTATATTTTCGAATGAAAGACATTTCTATTGAAAAGTTTCCCACATTCTTTGGGAATACTTTAGAGGATGCAAAGCATCATTTGTTAAAATTCAAAAGCACATGTGATGTTTTCAACATTTCTAAAGATAATGTTACATGTTGACTATTTGAACAAAATTTGCATGGGAATTCTCGTGAATGGTTCTTTTCATTGTTTCCTAGGACCATTACAAATTTGGATGTGTTAGAAACTTCATTTTCTGAAAAGTTCATTCCAAACATGCATCCATATTCCCTTTCTAGTTTTTACAATGTTGTTTCCCACCCACCCTCTCCCATATCGACTCATGACAATGAAGTGAGTGATTTGGAAGAGAAATATAATCAAAGATTGGAATTGTTTTCTAAATCAATTCATATAGTTGAAACTAAAAATGAGAATTCCAATTGCTAAGTTCAATATTTAAGATTCTCATATACTCCATAGGAGGATATTTTGGAATGCAAGTTCGAGAATGAAATTGAGGAATCCCCACCAAATGCACAACAAGATTTCATCCAACATGCTCATGTGGAAAATATTGCAACGGATTTTCAATGGGCAGATATTAATTATGATAAGTCACAAGAAATTTTGAAACAAGAAGATCTGGTGGAAGAAATCAATCCCAAGAATAATGATGGGTAAGATTGTGAATGCATAAAGGAAGAATGATTTCATGACATTGTCAATGAATCAAGAATATTGAATATAGTTGAGGATAAAGAGAAAGATGAAAACCTTTTGAAATGGTAAACTTCTCATCGAACCAAATATTGCAATACTCATGAGCAACCAAGAGTTGATTTTATTGAATTTTTTCTCCAAATCATTGTAATCCAAGGAATGTAATCAGATTTTGGGCACATCCATCTCAGTTTTACTTCAATACACTTTGGAAATTATCTTGAATCCTTGATAGAAGACCTAATATGTTCTCCAATTATGGATTTCATTCCACAGATAAATTGGATGCCTAAATGGCTCAATTGGAAATCTACTTACACTGGAAAAGTGTCCCTTTCCTCCAAATAGGTTAGGGTAGGTAGATTATGTTTGTACATGGTTTGTCCATTAAGCCAAATTTTTGAATAATAAAGAAGTTTATAGAAAGATTTCCTTTCTTGTACATATTTCTTAAGTATTTTTTTTCATTTTGTTTTCTCATACTTACTCCATTGCCTAATGATCAATATTTTGGATTCTCAACAACCCACAAGGGGTAACTATCCCATAGTTGGATCTAGTTGTTGATACTCAAATATGATAAATATTTGGAAATATCTCTTATATATTCTTTTCAATTCTTCCCAACACTTATCAAATTTTTGAGGTTGTTGTGGGTTCGTAATACATTTACCTATCCTTTTTCAAACTTCTACGACCAGTAAAATATACCATTGACTTCCATGGCCTACATTTTCACCTATAATTAGAATTTTTTGAAAAGGAATGATTGATTGTAGGTATAAGGTACTTCCCTGATCATCTCATCCATACCTGCAACCTTGTCGTCTCGATCCAATTTTAATACTTAGTTTTTTCTCAAGTTTTATTTACCATGGACCCATAGTTCCGTGGTGATTTTTATGACTTCCATATATTATATCCCAACCTTGTGATCCCACTTCTCCATCGCGTTCTTACACTATCATTCAATTACCCGATTTTTTTTCATCTCCATTGTCCATCACCTCGTGAAAATATATGTATTATCTTGTCATGATCCCCGATGTACATTTAGTACACATCTCATCTCTCGAAAATGACTAAAATTGGTTAAGTGTTAAAAGTCATTATTAATGGTGATCTTCTTGAGACAACTCCTCATTAATTTTAATATTAATTTGCATTAACGATTCTTGATTCAAGAGCCCCATATTGTATTAAGATAAATAGGTGTATTTTGATCATAACATTTTGAAAGGAACTGTACATTAATCTGTCACCTTGATTAAGTATGGATATTGTTCCTAGGATCACTCTGTATATATTGTAATTTTAAATTCATGAAAATGAAATGTTTGATTGGGAAAGGATTATTTCCAACAAATTATCATTTCAGTTGGGAAATTCTAGAAAGAATAAAATATTTTGCATGTCCTCATACCTTTTTTTTTTCATTACATACTATCACATTTTCAAAGTACTTCCTTTGAGTAAGACGTTCAAATGTAAAATCGACCTCGTTCAAATGTGGAATCACGGACTTTGGAAAAAAAAGGATAAATACCACTTCTATGAAGTAAACAATGCATTCATTTGTTCTTTCTAAAATCATATTCATGGACCAAGTAAATCTAGATTGTCTCTAGAAGCAAAATCCTTCTTAGATAAGAGAGGATGTTTTTAAGACATGGGGAATTTTAGTGTTATCAAGCTCTACTGCTCTCGTGAGAAACCCTCATATTTTCCATATTATGTTTCCGATAAAATATTTGTTTTTGAAGTATGTAAGCAATATACATTTTGGGATAATTTATTTAATGAGAAAAAAAGATGGCTCATCTCGCTACCATGGAAAAATGGGGAGATAATAGTAAAAATAATTACACACATCAATGAAATCCAAATTCAGTTTGATTATTTCAATCTTAAAAAGTAAATGAATTCAAGGGTTTTGACCCTAGTCAATTATTTATGAAACATGGCATATGTAGGGTATAGTATATCATTTTCCAACACATTTATGCTTGGATAAGAAGAGAGTGATAGCCAAAACCACCAAGTGTTACTTAATGAGAAAAGGAAATAAGATATTGAAACACTCATCAATACAACCGATGAGCACAGACAACAAGGAAAAGTTGTGAATGCGATAAGTTCACGGTCTCCTAATGTTTCTAAAAAAAGTGACCTACCGGAAGGAAAACACTATTATGTAGTTCAAGAGAAAATTAATTTATTGATGGAAAATTATGATGACGAAGGTGATAAAAACCATCCTAAGGGAAATTTAGAAAGGACACACAAACTCCTAGTCACTAGCAAGAGGAAAAGAGGAACAAAAAAAGAGGGGGAAAGTGAGGGAATACCTGAAGAGGAAATTGTTCTAGAAGACATGGAGCTCGATGTAAATATTGAAGATATTGAATTTGTAGGTGAAAAACATAGGATATAAGATATGAGAGTAATTGCAACCAAATTGGCCACCTAAGACCTTGTTATCCCCATTTTGTGGATAACTATGGAGATTATGTATCAAGTCCCTCAGGTTGCAGATATGGTGTTCTGAGAGACTACATGACGAACAATATCCTTTTGTACAGATGGAGACCCTTCTCATCACCACACAATTTGTATATTTTCAGATGGAATACACCACATTAGTTGGCTTCTGGAAAGCAGTGGGCCTTCATCCATGAGGTACAAGTCATTATTATGGTGAGCATAATTTCAATATTTAAGGCATTTAAGTATGTTGTATCTTAGATTTCTCTATATTTTATGATATATGATTGGAAATTATTCCTTCTTCCTTGCTTCACCTTGGTGGTTGACATTGTTCCCTAGTAAGTGGTCTTCCTTGGGGATGATTTCACTACTAGGAACACCCTTGAAGAGTCATCATACCATTCTCGACCATACTTACCACTTTCCATCACTATTTCCACACATTTCCTTATCTCTTGGGATTTTACGGTGTGACCCAAGAAGGGGTTATCCCTCATTCTATGGGAAGAAGGGGATGAAGGCCCAGATGGATTGATTTTGGGTAAAAGATAAAATCATGTGTATGAACCTTATATATGTTTTTCCCAGGGATCACCCAAGAAAGCAATGAAACACTTATCTTTGAGAAAAGGGGGACCCATAATAAAATATGACTAAGAATTCTTAAAAGGTTAGTTGGAGGATAATAGGTCTCATCATGAGTTAGCCTATCATGTCCATGAATATCTAGTGGTATGCCATTACCATCATCTGGTCACCAAGCCAAGGTAATGGCTCTCAATTACATGGTTGAGAGAAAGGGAGTCTCATCACAAGAAAACCTTCTCATTTCCACTAGGTGTTTTGTTGGTGACATTTCCATTATCTGGACACCATGCCAGGGAAATGGCCTTCAACATTTCCTTAAATTTATGAAAGATTGAAAGAATGGAAAAATAATGGGCTTGGAAAAAGTGCATTCTGAAAAAAGGTACCACACACCCTCTACAAAGTCAGCCATTAATGAGACAATATGACCTCTTGTATGTCATGAGCCCTATGCCCATTGAGTCTTGACCCTAACCACTTCACCCACTTTACATTGCTTAGATAGGGATATCTTGGAAACTCTCCTTGTCCTAGGGAAATATGTACCCAATAGGAAACCTCGTCAACCCTCCCATATTCAAGATTGACAAGTCCCGTAATGTCTTTGAACACTTAATTTTTTGACATAATGATCTTTGATGCACATGATTATGTGGCTCATTTATTGATTGGATTCACTTATCATGATTTTATTAATTTAAATCCTTGTAGGGCATGCTTATTTGTCTTTGAGGGACCTATTTGGTGGACAATTTTTGAAGAACAAGCCTAGCTTGAGATTCCATGGGGCTTGAAGCCCACAAGTGGATGTCAAGGGCCCGCATACCAAATGAGAGAGATAAAAATTTCAAGTACTAAAATATGACTTGGAATACATAATCTAACCCCCACATGCCAAAAGTTTTTCCTAGGAGAGGAAAAACATCACTTCTAGAGGCATGATGTCACCTAAGGGGGTTAGGGTTTGGTAGTGAGTTGACATGCATTGGCAGAAGGAAATTTTTTAGGGGCTTGAGCCTTGATCATGAAGGAAATTTTTTGGATTCTTCACATACTTTCCTTGGGGAGTAAGAGGATTTACATCCCCAAGGAGGTGGTACCTCTAGATATTTACTTTATTGACTCCATTAACCCTTGTTTCAAGGGAACTAGTCATTTACTTATTGCATTGGAGAAATAAATTGCTGCCTTGGTAAACATACAAATTTTAAATTTTAAAGTTGTCTCTTTTGGATAGCAATATTGATTCCTTGGGAATTCTTCTTCCCTTAGGGAATCCCCTTTCAACCAAAATTTATTTGTTATGTAGTTAAAATAACATACAGCCATTAGGGTGGCTCTAACCCTAGCCTACTAACTCATTTTTTCTCCTAAACTAACCCTAGACCAGGCCTAAAAATATTCCCTCACCCACTACTAACTTAGGTGCACCTTTTAAATAATTATGAGTGATTTTTGTTGGAAAATATTTATGATATAGGGCTTGGTTTTCTATAGCCATAAGGCTGACATATTCATTGCAGAAACCCTAAGATTAAGTCAATATTAACTTGTGCTTTCACCACAAAAATTTGATGAACGTTTGCTAACTTGTTCTACTAGGTTTAAGGCATTTTTTGGTTGTATTCTTTGAGGATTTTTGTGGCTGATTTTACTGTTTTCATAACAATATTTATACAGCCATAAGGCTTCAAAAATACTTTTGCATAAAATATTTATGACATCCATAACTAATTGCTAAAAGTCTCGTGCTATAAATTGTGAAGTTTCTCTAGTCATTATCTACTTCTTTCAAGCATATCTTACTTGACTTTAAGAAATATTTCAAGAAGATTTAATACTTCTTTCTTTATTATATATAATCTTATCTATTGTTGTGAATTAGGGACAACAAGCATAACTTGCTGATCCAAATAACATACATCTTTGCAAAGTGGTTATTCTTGTGTCTTGGGTAGGTACTAACATATTGACAATTAATCCAAGTCTTTGGCAACCTTTAAACTACTTTAGACTCATCTTCGCTTTCCATTTTACATCTATATATTTGACCTTAGGGACCTCCTACTTTCCTTTCCATTTTTCACATGTCATTCCCCCTAGGGTCACTAGGATCACCTCCCTAGAGTGACCTAGTCACCCTTGAAGTGTGGGACCTACATCAAGGTGACATTGGGTGTAGTGTCATAAAGTTTTCGCCACTTGGTGGTTGGGTCGGGATTTTCCCATGTACAACTTTTGAAATAAAATTTTGGCGTCATTTCTAGGGATGATTTTGAATCCTCTTCATTCCCTAATGACACCTTGGAAAGATTCCCTTGCAAATCATCTATCCATTATCTTTCTTGGCGACTCCATTGAATAATGTTTCCTTTTTCACCCTTGATAATTTTCCCTTTTCCACCTTTGATAATGTGCCAGAGTACCTAGGAAATGTAATACTTCATATACATTAATAAAATACACCACTGGCTGTAAGATGGACAAGGACAAAAGAGATAGGGGGTTATGATTCCATGAGAGAGGGGGATTGGGGGAATACATCTTTTTATTATTATTTTATTTTACTCATAATTTATTTTATGGAGGAAAGGGGTTACATGAGATTCTTGGGAGGGAGGCCATGTGGATCTTGAATTCATGTAATTTAAACATCCCTTGGGGGATATTTTCGGTATTCTTCATCTTCTTCCGTTTTTTCTTCTTATTCTTCATTTTTCCTCACTCATTCTAGATATTTTGTGTGCTCTTGGTCTGAGCATGGATATGAATGGATTTTTGGATGGATCTTGGTTAAGTTTTCTCACAACTGTGAATCTTGAGAGTCCTAGCATGTATATTCTTGACCAAAAGCACTGAATCCCTAGAAGGAGATGGACAACTTGAGGGACTACGTGGCAGAGAAGGGCATCCATTCCCTTGGGTTGTGTAGGATGGATAGAAGAGAGTTGGTGTCATTTGGATTAATGTGAGTGCTCAAAGGCCTATGATATCTTGAATGATGAAATTCCTGTTAGTTATGATATTGATGGTAGTTCGGATAGAACTATCCACAACTAAGAATCCTTGGAGCTTTCAACAGGGAGATTTCTTGTCCAATAGCACTGGATCCCTGCAAAGAAGTGGGACAACATGAGGGACTGCATGGCATAGAAAGGTTTTCATTTCATTGGATTGTTTAGGATGAGGGGGAAAGAGAGATGGAAATTCAGATTTGTTGTGTGGTTGGGAAACCTAAGAGCTAGTTAGTCAACTGTTATGTGCCTAGACTTGTCCTAGGATCCATCCTTGTGGATTCATAGCCCTGGCTCGAGTGTGACCTATTGTTAAGAGTAAAGGAACAAAAATGTCTATGGTTGGGAGGAACATCCTTGGTCTGCATCCAGTTGGTGAATGTTTACTTCCAAAGATAAATGCTCTTTTTGTTTTCTATGTAATGTTTATTTCCATTGTGTATTTAATTATCTCTGAGATATGTATTTTTAATGTTTGGTTGACGGGCATAAGTGACCCACCATCAACTGGAAGAATAGATCTAGTATGGGGTTATCTAATTAACCCAAGATGTTTGGTATGATATATAATGACGGGTTTAATGACTTTGTTAGCCAACTAAGGTCCTAAAATAAAGAAAATAAATAAATTATTCTAAAGTTACAGCTACGATACTATGTACATGAATTTAATTATTTATAGGTGTGAAAATAGAAACATAAATATGAACAAGGTATTTACAAATTGATGAACAAGGTATTTACAAATTGCAAGTTTTGATAGATGTCTCGTGAAATCAATGTTTTTGCAATTGATAATGAGGTACATAAAGAAACAAAATATTTTATATTTTTTGTTTAATAATCTAAAATCTAAGAACTCTAAAGATACTAATAAAACATAGTCTAAAACAAGAACAGAGTAAGAGTCACATCCAATCTAAACTGCCTCATTTCATTAACAAATAAACTAATAACATAAATTGAATGTGAATCAAACTAACCTGAGATTAGCCTCCTACTGTGTCTATGTCCCTGTGCAATCCAAACTTCCATCTATCTTTCATGTGAGAGAAATCTGAAACAAGCTTATGCTAACATCTCTAGAATAAACTCAAGGTGTTTTTTGGGAGCAAGGATATAAGAACAGAGTAATAAATATATAGATCTAGTGACCTTGTAATGATGAATGTTTATAGTAAAATAAATTTTATTGTGAAGCATTCATATGATACATTAACTCAACATCAAGAATAAATCAATGATATTAAAGTGAAATAATGAACACA
Source organism: Picea glauca (assembly GCA_000966675.3). Lineage (NCBI taxonomy): Eukaryota > Viridiplantae > Streptophyta > Pinopsida > Pinales > Pinaceae > Picea > Picea glauca. The sequence continues at coordinate 100,846 of JZKD02S0231571.1, forward strand.
GATATAATATATGAAACAACAAGTTATAGACAAATTTCAAATCACTTGTTATAACCCTAATTTGCACCAGACATACTTACCTGGCATTAGGCCATCTCAGACTCCTTCTTTTCCATAACACTACTGAACAACTCTTCTTAAAAACCCCCTTTATAAAAACCCATGCACCCTGCTCCATTACTGCATGCGTGTACACGCTAGCTGCCCCAATACAACCCGTGTGTACATACAAAACCATGGAAAAAGGAAAGTTGTTGATGGAACACACAACTTTGGGCAAGTTAACTAAACCTTTCAGCCATGCATGGCTGATCATTCGACCAAATACCTAGCTTCTTCTAGCCTATAAAAGAAGGGGTAAGGGTCCCATTTGAAAGGAGGAAAATCATAGTAAAGAGACTATACCCAATTGAGCATTCCTCTTGTCCCAACCTTTAGCCATTCATGTGCAAAGAGAATTATAGAGCAAAGCAGTTGGAGGACAGTTGAAGAGGAGCCCAAGACCAGTTTCGAGGAGCAGTGTCGACCACATATTGTAAGTTTACTTTTGTGAAGATTAATACAAAAAGGAATACTTTTCCCATCCCACCATATCATGTGTTCAAGTTGAATGTTTATTTCATGATATTGTCACAACTAACCCAACAAATAGTATATGAAATGCATGTTCGCATCTTTTTATTTGTTCATGAGTGAATGCAGGTCAGCTTTGGGAGGAGGCTTGCAATCAAAGAGAGAGTGAAAGAAAAGGGATCGACATCAAACGAAGGACTTAAGGTAGAGTTATTGAATCTCATTTACACTTTTGTATTGCATGAATGTGGGGTTTTGTGTTGGGAGAATAGGAAAGAGTAGAGGCCTTTGAAATGGTCATTTTTTGCATGCATGATTAGAGCCCTTAAATGTTAAGTCTGTAGGAGGGATTCCCACCCACAACATAATTGGCGACCATACTGGGGAGATCTCAAGGGTTTTCTAGGGATAATTTTTGGTAGTTTTAAATTGGTTTCATCACCTTTTTTCTGAGTTTTTGCAAAAAGTCTGAGCTAGTAGGGATTCTGGTCTTCCATACCAGGATTCCCTGCTTTCTTTGCTTGGTTGCATTCTCATTTTGGGAAGTCACATAGGTACACACAGCTTGTATAAGGCCTGCATGCGTGTACACATGCCCAACCTTCACACAACCCGTGTGGACACGCTAGTTGATGAAGTGATAGTAGCGTGGTTAAGTTCATTTTTTTTTATTAAAGAGGCAGTCATCCTTTTCCTTGTCAGAAGTGATCCTTCTCAGGGGTTTTCTGAAACTCATTATCATCTTTGTTTTTTCATTTTGTAGCTCAGGTATCACCCAGATTGGTTTTGTTCTATGAAAGTTTCCTTGAATTTTTTTCTTTTTTTCTGTCAAAGTAAGTTTCAGAGTCTTCAAGAGATTTTGGTTCTCAATACCAGTAGTCTCTGCCAATATTTGATTGCCTTTTTTATTCATTTTTGAAGAATTGCAGAGGTACACACGGCCTGTATAATGTCTGCATGCATGTACATGTGCTCTGACCTTGCACATATCGCATGCACATGCTGGTTGTTGAACTATCAACAGCGTGCCTGTTGAGAAATGTTTTGTTTAAGGAGAGGGAATCATCCTCTTCCTTACCAAGAGTTATACCTCTCAAGGATTTCCTTGATTTAATCTTGGTCTTTGTCATAGCAGTCGACAACTTAGGATTGATTACAACATAGCTTTCTTTTTCATTAAAATATTTTTTCTATTTCTTAGTTTTTTTAACTTATTTTTAGCTTGAAATTTTGAGGAAAATGAGTTGCATTTAAAAAAAACAAATTAAAATATTTTAGAATATTTTAAAATTCTGCTTTGATTGGAAGAAAATATAAAAAAAAACAAAAAAAAAATATCTTGTTAGTTCTCTTTCTTTCTTGGCATTTGCCTTGCATTGTTATTTGAAAAAGAGAAAGAAATTAGCATAGTGTTGTGTTTTCTTCTCATCTTAAAAGCATTTCAAAAGAAAAATAAGAAAGATAATCCTTCTTTGCTAATGTTCTTATCATTTCTTTTTTCTGCAAAGGTATTAACAACATCGCTTGCATTATCGTACCCTTTGGAGTAAATCAAGCCAGTAAAAAGAACGCTAATTAAAATTTACTAGACTTTATGTTTGTAGGGTCCATCAACTAGATTAGGCTAGAGCCTTGATTTAGGTTGGAGAGAAATCTCTTCAAGGATATAAAACAAACATACGAGTTTGTGCTAAGGAGTGTAGAAGTCCAGAAACATGGAAATTATCTGGGACCCCCCTCTAACACAGGGGCTAAACACGAGGTCGCGTGCGAAAAGGCAGCGGAGATAACCCCTCCAAAGCTAGACCAAGCATAGTGGGGAACACATATAGAGGACTTGTCTTGGGATTTCGTTGATCACATTTTCCAAGGATCTTCATGGGTCTCAAATCCTTTCGAGGTCCTTAGTCATCTTATGTAACACTTTCTTTAGGTACCCTTGATAGGTTTCAAGCTTGATACCCTACTCATTGTGGTCCATCCGACTGTCGACTATACCCGCTTGGTGATTGTTCATGAGTTGGCAACCTAGTTGCCTTTATTTTAGGGACTTACACAGGTGACCGTGGGGGTATACCATAGTATCTAAGGAAAACATCAGGCTAGGATTTGTAGAGTATACCCGGAGGGTGCTTCCGTATTCAAGTTGCACTTGCACCGGTAAGTTTCTTTAGTGTTGGTTGGTGTAACTGTTCTTCTAAATAGTTAGTCATTTTCTTGATTTACCTTTAGGAATTTTTAGTTTGTGCTCCATGCTCCCTAGTTTTCCATAGTGAGTTAGTCAATTGTGGCGTTGGGTCTCTGACCTAGGGTCGTAGACCACCCACTCTGTCAGTCATGAGGACTTTTTGGTCTTCCTCTTAGAAACATGGAGCCACCTCTTTATAGACATTGTTTTGATAACACTGGTTCTTCAAAGTCAGTGTGTGAGACTCTTACAGATTTGGATGATCCCACAAGGGGATAACCTCTGAATAAGATCTTCATGGCTAAATTTCCTGACGATACCAACCAAGGAACCCCTTCACAAGGGGATTCTTGTGATTTTCCTTTCTTCGGAAACATTGGTGTCCCTTTGATGGCCACTTTGTCCATTCCTGGGTTGAATGTGGGATTATCGGTTTGGTTGGGTACCATTCCAAATGTCCCAAATGCTCTTGACGATTCCCAGCTATGTGCTTTATGTCATGGGCATAATGTTGATGTTTGTCCATTAGCAAAGTCTTCTCCTCGTCCTTCTCCCACCTCTGGTGAAAGTAAAGTTCCTAGTAACCTAAAGTCTAAACAAAATAGAAAGAGGAAGAATAGGAAGAATAAATCACCAACCTCTGCGAGTCATGTTGGAGATAGGTCGAAAACCTCTGCAAGTCAGGTTGAAGACCAGGACCCAACCTCTGTAAGTTGTGATGGGGGCACGCACCCACCCTCTAGAAGTCATGTTGGAGGAAAAAGTCCAGTCACTGCTATTCATACTGGTAATAGGTATGTAGCCTCTGCAAGTCATGTTATCAACCCATCACTAACCTCTACAAGTCATGTTGGAGATGCACAACTAGCCACCGCTAGTCATGTTGGGGGCATTGATTCTATTGAAAACCCTAGATAGATAGGATGTAAACCTAATTTCCCTTGTAAGCTTTGCAAGGTAGATCACCTTACTCATCTATGCCCTGGCATTCCAGAGGTACAAAGATTTTGGTACCTATCTGCAAGCTCTTCTGATTATGAGTCTTCTCAAGTTTTCTCTCAGCCTATTCATCCCTTGGTTGAGAAAGTGGTCACGTTGATGCAGTCATTGGTTGATCCCACTCCTCTTTTAAGGGGTGAGGTGCTTTTAGACCTTGTAGTCTCTCAAACTATTCAGCCATTGGTTGAGAAAGTGGTCATGCCAATGCAGTCATCGGCTGATCCCACTCCTCTTTTGGGGGGTGAGGTGCCTTTAGACCATGTAGTCCTGCAGCCTATTCAACCATTGGTTGTGAAAGTGGTCATGCCTATGTAGTCATCAGATGATCCCGCTCTTCTTTTGGGGAGTGATGTGTCTACCAACTATGTTTTTAGCATTTCCAGTTCAGTACTTTAAGAACAAGGGGGCATTCTACTCATTCCGAGCACACCCCCTCCAAGCCCTAGGATGGTTTCTTTTGATTGGAATAATCTTGATGAGCCTCATCTTCCTTCTTCTGCACCTTTTCAAATAAGGGTTGAAGTTAGTTCAAAAAACATTTATCAATGTATTGTGGATGAAGGAGCCTCCACAAGTGTTTTATCCTCATCGGTTTGGAAAGTCTTGGGATCTCCCAAGCTTGTGTCTACTTCGCATGAGTTGTTGGTTTTTGACAGATGTCCTAGTGATTGTTTAGGGATTCTTCCTCAGTTGCCTATCTCGTTAGGTGGGAAAATTGTCCTTGTTGATGTTATAGTGGTGTAAGGCCTGTTAGATTTCAATATGCTTCTCGAGCATGATTATATATATGTTATGAATTGTTAAGTACCAATACTAGATATGAATATATAATCACCACAAATACTGAATACACAATAGATCCACCAAGAAATATAGAAGAGCAATATAGAAAAAAACAACTTTATTATATCAAACCCTTGAGGTAGGGAAACACCATACAATGGATCCTATTATGGAAGAGATCCTCTCCTGTTCACTTGCCTCTTCGAGGGGCCATCCTCCTATTGAGATACCGCTCCAAATACAATACTTCTCTTCATGTCTCATTACATTGCTTGAATCTCTTTATATAGTGCTACCATCACCTAAGAACATTCTAGAGGAGGAATCTTCTAGAAGTAGAAC
>JZKD02S0231571.1:108114-135006 GCA_000966675.3 Picea glauca
TTACCCATTTATTATATCTAACTACCATAGTGGGTCTTATTTAATAATATAGTGGACCTAGTCCACCTTACACTGAATGACCTCCACTATTATCACTATGGGCCCTCTGGGCCCCTCCACTATCTCTCTAGCTACCTTACATGAATGTTGTCATGTCTACGTTCTTTCGGGTGATGCATTTTTCTCACAATGGAAGCATTGTCACTATTGACCAGTTGTCACCCGATAATCACCATCCTAATTTGGCATTATTTTAGACTACCCCTTTACATGTTCCTAGTGTTCGTGTAGACTCGACCCCACCATGGGTTAATTATGTGGCATCTTATCCTCAATGTTCAATTGCTTCTAAGAAAGAACTTGTGCAATCATGTTTTCCTTCCAAAGACTTGGTCTCAGCAATTGATTCATTGGTTTATCCAATGGGGGCTTGGGAGCCCTTACTTCCCCCTCTTGGTACAAGTGATTTTGAGTCTCCTTTTGAATGTGATCTCGTTGTTTGTATATCCTCAAGATCTCATACATGTGATTCTTCACTGATAGACTCTATCAGTCTTGGCCAGAACCTCCATCGTCAAATGGAATATGGTCATTTTAGTTCACCCTTTGGAACTGTCAACCCTCGTTTGCGTGATTTCTCGGATTTTGAATTGCCTTTAGATGAGGCTATCCTTGAAGCCATGACTATGGTTTCTATATCGTGGGATGACTTACACCGTGGTTTGTGTTTTCTTCCCTCTTGGGACACTTTCCAAGTTGACTATCGAAGAGACTCTTGGTCTGAGCCTAGCAGTGGGCTCTACCTGAACCAGTTTCATACATGAGTCATAGCCCCCAACGGGTCTTCTTTTAAGCCCTTTTCAGACCCTTTAAATATGAAAAGATTTTCGAGCGATCTTGTTGTCTTTCACACTCGTTAAAATGAAATTTGAAGGCACGTCTGTCCAGTGGTAGTTTACCCCTTTTTTGGTATGGATGGTCAACTGTACAAACAAAGGTATACTCTAGGAACTTCAGTTCTCTAGAAGAGTATTCTCAGGTATGATTTTAACCCTTTTTCGGGCTTGAGAGAATAAATTTACGAAAAAGGAACCCCCACGGAGTCCATAGTTAAGCTCTTTTCAGACTCCCTAAAATTGAAAAGATAGCCAAGTGACCTTATTCTTTCACACTCGTTAAAATGGTCCAGAAGAACATTCCTGACGGATTCCATAGTTAAGCTTTTTTCAGACTCCTTAAAAATGAAAAAATTGTTGAGTGATCTTGTCTTTATCACACTCATTAAAATGGTTTTGAATAGACATCTTTTCAGTGCTAATGTACCCCTTTTTCGAGCCGTCTAGACTATTTTCGAAAAAGGTACCCCAGTAAAGTCTCCTTTTACGTTTTTTCAGACTCTCTAAATATGAAAAACTGTCGAGCTTACCTTCTCTGGGCTCGTTAAAATTACATCGAAGGACGTTACCATTGTGTGTCTTATTAATTTCATTTTCATACCCACGTCTTTGACCTAATGCTGGCTCTATGTCGCTCTCCACTAAACCATCTGAAGCATGCCTTACACGCAAGCCCTGTAGCATTTTGCCTTTGCGTCTTGATACCTTTGGCCCCAGGAGGGATTTTTTTGAGTGTCCTTGCTCTGAGCATCAGTCTTGTCATTGCGCCTAGAACTAGTATGTTTGTGACACTCATTCCTCCTTTGTAACGTAGCATTATTTTATTATTTTTCCAAAATTATTGAAAAAGACAAAAAAATCAAATATGCCCCAAAAAGAGGAAGGGAAAAGTATTTTCTTTATATTGGAAGCACAATGAGTCACCCTTGGATAAAGCACATCCTTCTATTTTTTCGTCAAGCCCTGGGATTTAATATGAACTTAGCAAGTTGTTCTCACCACATTGAGTTGTGTCCTCCTTCGTTTGGTTATTTTTCCAGACATACAGAGAGTTTGTGTTGCCTCTTGCCTCGTGAACTTATGTTAATGCCATGCTGCCTGAGTCTCATCATTTTTCGTGCTATTGTCCAAGGGAATTTTTTCCAAGCCCGAGTTGCCCCCTCTGCAGTTTGTCTCTTTCCCTCATACTCAGCCATCTCGAAATTCCAATCAAGTCTTTGTTCGAAATCAATGAAGTGTCCAGTCTAATCATCAAGATTCTCTAGTCCATGACCGACGAGCCGTCGAAGACCTCCGGGTAGTGAAGTCGTAAAATCATATTACACTCCTACCCAAGTTTTTAATATTTTGAATATGTTTCTCGAGCTCTAAAGACCTCATCTCCAGCCACCGGGCCTTATCATCTTCTAGAAGATGGATACTATACATGTATATCTTTTTTATTTTGAGATGTAGATCCACTGTGTATTGCTCGCGGCTACACTTTATATAGTTATATGACATGGATATAAAATGTATTTGATTGGTAGCCATGATTTTATTTCATCCCTAGAATGGGTATGCCCGCTTCGGTGAGACAATTTTTATTTTGCAGATGGAACCTCCCAATTTCTAGTCCTTGCGCTCACTGGTTTGGTACATTTATAAAGATTGATAATGTATTTCGGCCATTAGATTCTCTTATGACCTCACACATTAGGGGACATCTGTTATAACCCTAATTTTCACCAAACATACTTACCTGGCATCAGGCCATCTCAGACTCCTTCCCAAAACACTACTGAACAACTCTTCTTAAAAACCCCCTTTATAAAGGCCCATGCGCCCTACTCCATTACTGCACGCGTGTACATGATAGCTTCCCCAATACAGCCCACGTGTACCTACAAAAGAATGAAAAAAGGAAAGTTGTTGACGGAAAACACAGATTTGGGTAAGTTAACTAAACCTTCCATCCATGCATGACCGGTCATTCAACCAAATACCTAGCTCCTTCTAGCCTATAAAAGAATGGGTAAGGGTCCCATTTGAAAGGAGGAAAATCATAGTAAAGAGACTATACCCAATTGAGCATTCCCCTTGTCCCAACCTTTATCCATTCTTGTGAAAAGAGAAGTATAGAGAAAAGCAGTTGGAGGACAGTTGAAGAGGATCCCAGGACCAGTTTTGAGGAGCAGTGTTGACCACATATCGTAAGTTTACTTTTGTGAAGATTAATACAAAAAGGAATACTTTTCTCGTCCCTCCATATCATTTGTTCAAGTTGAATGTTTATTTCATGATATTGTCACAACTAACCCAACAATTAGTATATGAACTGCATGTTCACAGCTTTTTGTTTGTTCATGAGTGAATGCAGGCCATCTTTGGGAGGAGGCTTGCAATCAAAGAGAGAGTGAAAGCAAAGGGATCGACATCAAATGAAGGAATTAAGTTAGAGTTATTGAATCTCATTTACACCTTTGTATTGCATGAATGTGGGGTTTTGTGTTGGGAGAATAGGAAAGAGTAGAGGCATTTGAAATGGTCATTTTCTGCATGCATGATTAGATCCCTTAAAAGCTAAGTCCGTAGGAGGGATTCCCACCCACAACAACGCTGAATAAAATGAAATATTACATGCTAATGAGACTAAAGTTGTATAACATATTAATATTCCATAATATAAGAGACAAAACATAAATGAAACAGTGTCACACTGGTCTAAAGCCGAGCTATGAACAACTTGTCGATATAGTCTTGGGAATTATATGTCCATAATGCGTTCGAAGAAAAATATGCCTTCACCGACAAAAGTAAATAGTATTTAAAGTAATCTAGGATCCAACTACTCATATCTCTCAGGATAGAGTTGAATCTCCCAAAATAAAGTAATACTACAAAAATAGTGGATTGGAAACCACTCATAACAGAGTTGGTTTATTCAAAATTAAATCAATTTTTTTATAAAACATAAAGAAGGAGAAACTAATAATAAATTAAGCATGTAATTGAAAGTATTTATTCCAAGTAATAAACAACATAATCTCCCATTTCCCGAGAAAAGTAAAACCAATTTGACAAATTAGAAAAACAATTACTAATAACTATTTTTTTATTAAAAGAGACTTGGCTACAGGATCGAAGATTCTGTAGCCAGTATTTATTTTATTAAATGAAATCACAATTCAAATCTACTTATTTAAACTTAGATAACAAAATCAAACGAAATCACAACAAAATGTTTTACCATTAAAAATCTGCCAAAGAGGGATCAAACAGTTCATAATTTATAATTTCCTTTACACTGGTTGTATTCTTAATGACTATGTTTCCAGATCTCTTGATGCATTTAGTATCCCTCTCTGCATGTGCCTTGAGATAAAGGTTTTTTTGCTTCAACAGATCATTCTGAGTAGTCAGAGTTTTATTTCAGGCATGTAAGAGAGGAACGTCGGTATAGTAACGCTCAACCCAGTCGAGACAACCATCACAGTGTACATGGGAGATGGAAGATCGACGAGGGACACAATAAACCAAGGGTGCTTCATTATTTCCTATTGTTTGCTCCAGATCTTTCCCAATACCCGAGAATCCTTCTTTACCCTTAAGGCATGGCGGTAAATTTGTCACGAAATCATATGGTTCAGTATGAATGATAACCTCCCCCCTGAAACCCTAATTTTTTGGATCTTCCCATGCTAGGAAGTCTTCTATATCATGATCTTAACACTCATCGATCTCTATCAGATCGATCGAGCTTAGATGAGTATCATTTCAGTTCCTTAGTTTCCTAAAGATTTGGTGACCCGCTTTCTTATTCTTGAAACCCAAATCTGTGCACTGTTGTTTTCTTCCTTTACAAAGATTATTGGCATCAGAATTAACATTAACGTTCAAGCTAGCATCATTCACAGGCACAAGAGGCTCATTTCCCTTCAGTTAATAATTCATTTTCTATGGAAATATTGTAGGTGAAAACCTACACAAGAATCCTTTATCTAGAGGGGTTTTATCAGTAAACTCTGGTCCATTAAATGAATTACTGAACTGGTCTTCAACCACTGTCTTATCTGATTTAGGGTTTTCAATTGAAAGAGGGTTTGTTGTAGGACCAGCCTAGGTGAAGCCATTCCTCATCAAAAAATTCTCCCAACTGTCACCTATGGTCGACAGATGATACATCAACAAGATTTTAACCAATCCATGGTGGAATGGGCTCAAATTGATACCCTGTCATTTGTAACGCTTAGACATCTTATAGAGGCTCATAAATAAGTAAAAGGGCATATCTAAATTCAAACCTATGAAATTCATGAGCAAACGGATATGGTAGAGAAAGACCAGTCTATATCGACCTTCACATGTAACAAATTGTTTCAGAATTAACAATAAAGTATTCCATGTAGGTTTTTAATAGAGTGATAGGAATACCTTTTACACAATAGTTGGTTTTTCAGGAGGTATTAAAGAAATTCCACGGGACTTCTTCTATCCTAGTGTTTTTAAACCATCTCCCGCCATTTGATGAGGACCCTGTTTCTTTGTTGATGAAATCTTCTGTCAATTCTAATTGTATGTATCCAATCTTAGCTCTAAACCCATCAAAGGTTCATGCGAAGGGTTCTACTACCTGAAGATTATAACCCTCAAATTTTTTGAGGAATACATCCCAGCCATGCCCCTTTAGGTCATCGATAGCATCATCATGGGATAATAAGGCTTGGCATCCGTTCGTCTCTATGCAAATGACGGGTGCCATGACCACTGTAACCAAGATGCAACAAAGATCACTCAGAATGTTTTTAGGTTCCAATCATGTGAGCAACAGAAACAAGTTTGAACGGAGAGTGGAAACACAAAAATAGAAGAGCCTGTGGGTTATCATAACTCAGATAGTGAGAATGAAAACCATAGGGTTCATTGTGTTCCTTACCATCTCTCACGATGAGTGCCAAAGATATAGAGTACAAACCCCTATGCAAATAATGAGCCAGGAAGGTAAGGAAAAAATGAAAGTACAACAGGTCTGTACTCATTGGTATGAATGTTGATGTTACACCTCAAAATTACTCACTTTGCAAGTGTCGCAAGTGTCATCATTTCAAGTGTCACAAGTGTCTCATCTTGACCGCAAGTGTATAAGTGTTGCTGACATCATACTGCCTTCTTGCCTATGTCATGCCTCCAACAACATGACAGGGACACTTAGGACACCTCAAAGATTAGTTGTGAAGAGGAGGAATCAGTCTACTAGAAATGAAAGTCTCTTGCTATTGGAAGGACCACTAAAAATTGAGTTTCAGGGAGGAGTGCTCCCCTATACATTGTTAGGGAGCATTATAATTCTCTGTCCACCCTTCTGGGGGAGCGTTATAACACCAACGCTTTCTTTCCTTCTCTTGGGGAGCGCTATAATGATATGATTCCCCTTTTGGGGGAGCGCTACCTATTCTAGGTGAAAATTGGTTTGTTGAGAAGAATGAGGGAAAGATCCCCCCAATATCTGAAGGTAGTTGGATTTGAATCCTTGTTCAAGACATGATCTTAGAGTAGATACATAACTAAAGGAGAAAAATCCTCAACTTACCTCAAAGATATCTTAAGTAGTTGGGCCTCTCCAAGCCTATTTAAACAGGCCTTCTCATGGTGAAAAGGGGGGAAAAGTATTGTGAAGCATACAACCTATTATCTCATGAAGAAGGTGTCTTTTGGAGCATCAATATTCTGTGTGTGGACTGTTTGAGCAAGGGTTTGGATGAGGAAGGCTTGACGAAGCTTCTACACTCACATCTATGGTTGTAAGCATTCTTCGTTGTTGTTCCCTTTAATATAATATGCTTGGCCTGTTTCTTTCAAATTTGTGTTTGATCTCACATGAATTTGTCTCTAATAGATAGGTCTATTTCGAGATAATCTCAGTAGAATAGGAAGTTGTTTGTACTTTTGTTTGTCTACAGGGCTTATCAAGGAGCGTAAGATTGGAGCTCAACTCGGATTGTGCAGGGACAAACACTGGTAAAAGGTACTTATTTTCTCCTTCCTCCTCACACATTAGTTTATATAGATCTAAAAGGAAGTCAATGTCCATGATAAGCATCTTATGTCTTAAGAGTTAAGAGTCTAGCTCTCAAGAGGAGATCTACCTGTCCGTAGGGAGATTTTCCTTCAACAGAAATTGGCGACTCCATTGGGGATGAATCGAAACTTTCAATTTTGGTTTTCCTCATAGACCTTGTCTTACCCTTTGTTCTTCTTAGACCTTGTTCATCCTGTATGTTTGATTTCATATGTTGATTAAATCCTTATTCCATCACACATACTCTAAATGCCAAAATTCAACTGAGCTTTAGGGTTTTTTTTACTTTTTTTTTGGTTTTAGGGCACCAACGCTCCCCTACCTTGTTAGTAGGGTGCTAGTGCTCCCTAAAGGCCTTAGAAAGAGTGTTATAATGATTTGGTACTCCTTACACTAGAGAGCTAGCCTCTCTTTGCAAAAAATCCTTTCCAGAATTGCATTTTCTGAGATCCAATCTCTGTTTTTCACTTACTGAGATTCTTTGTGATTCAATGCTTCTTCCTATTGACCTTTGACATCCTTCCTTCTGAGAAATAATCACTTTTCTATTCGAATTTTGTGGCCTTCTTCCTTATTTTGATTATTTCTGCTGTTGAGAACTTGGAATCGATCCACTGCTTTCTTCTCTCTTATCCGACTGAGCGGGAACTCTGGTGAAGGACATCATAAATATGTGATCATCATATTTGGTTATTTGAGGTCATCTTTCTTAAGCATCTTTCTTTTGTTTGAGATTTCTTGATTTTCTTTGTTATCTTTTGTTTTCTTTTTCTTCTTTTCTCAATCATAGAAAGAAGGTGTGTTGTTTGTGAAAAATCCGCTTATGCTTGTCCGAATCTCCTTGATCTGAAAGGGTAGTTGGCAGGAGAAGTTCTTTCATTTGAATTAATCGTCATTCGCATACAAACGAAAATGATACATATTAGTGATTGGTTTACATATTAGAAGGCATTTCTGAAATTTTTTAGCATTACATTGAATTCGATTGAGAACCAATTGATTGAGGACATTTCATATTAGTGTTTGATAGTGAAAACGACTCTTTCTCTTTCCCTTAATTAGGCATTCATTGAAAAGAAATGATTGCTTATCATCTTTTATGCATATTTTTGGGAATTGAGTCATCATTCCATCAATTTCACTTTCATACACATTTTGAGTAAAGAACATCTATAAAACGAACACTAATTAAAAACTATCTAGAACATTTTTGTTTTTAGGATCTTCCACCAACAATAGACTAGGGTTAGCACTTTGGATTAGGCTGTGAGTACAACTCTCAAAAGTTTTCAAAACAAACATTAGCATCCTGAGCTAGGGAGAGTCAAATCCAATTGTCGTATTGGTTTTTTGGGATCCCCTTCTCACACAGGGGTTACATAGGAGGCTGCATTTGAGCGAATTACGAAGATTATCCCTCCATGGTTCAAATGTTTGCAATGGTCGAATCGTATATTGGGGGTCACTTGAAGGTATACCCACGATTATGTGTGGGAGCCTCTCGGGTTGATTTCGGACTTGTTATCCTACCCATACGTTTCGGATTAGACTATCGACTGTACCCGCCCAGGGACTCACTGCAAATTGGTGTCTTTAGTTGCCATAATATTTAGGTACTTACACAAGGTGATGGTGAAGGGAAGTCTCATTGTACCTGGAATAGACATTGGTCAAACTCACTTAGGCTCCTTGGAGGGTAAATCCACAATTACTGCATGGAAGCTTGCACCAAGGTGAAAGTCCGTTAAGAAGGTCACCATTGTAACTATTCCACCATATCCTAGCCCCTTCTCGACTTGATCACACGACATTGGATTTCATCACCAACTAGTACGATCATCGAGAGAAGTTTTGTTTGATTGGTTGATTCCTAGATTTTATTAGCGTATGTTGTTTCTTTTTGTTAATTGGCCCTAGATTTTTAGTTTGTTCTGTTATTCTCCACAATTGAGCCTGTAGACGATAAAGGTATTCACCAATCACGTAGGATGAAAGGGCTGCCTCCAGAAGGATATCAACCCTTACCTCCTAATCCTCCAGAAGACAACTACCATAGAGAGGTAGAAAATCAATCTGACATTGGAAGTGATATTGCTCCTCTATTATATAACTTAGAAGCCTCTTTGGTTCATTTAGAATCCCTTGGAAACGTCATAGATGAAGAGATCCCACAATTACCAGAGAGGATTTTTACCGAAACATATATGGGATCGACAGAACCAATCTTTGCTGACGAGTATAGGACTCCTGTTTTTCCTAGCACCGCAGTAGATACCAATCCCACAACTTCTTGTTCTGTATGGAGGACTTCATCGGGATGCAATCTATATGAACATTTCAAATCCTTTCGACAACCCTTTCATCCTCCTAACCCTCCTAGTGAAATAGGACCATCCAATCAAACCATGAATCACCCAGTCGATCAGGTTATTAACCCTACTTTTACACCATCACAATTCCATCCTAATGTTGGACTCATCACCTCTACTCATCTCCAAAGAACTTCAATCTCTACCCCCATTTCTACAAGATTTTACTCTACATCTCCACTTTTTCCACACGATCCTGCTGGGACATCTTCTCACCCGATAATGCAGACCCCTGCTAGCCAAACACAACCGGATGGAGGGAAACCACCATCTAATGAACCTTTCCCTCCTATATGACTACATTTCCATGGCGGGTCTACCCCTCCTGGGGGACAACTTCCTTTTCATGCTCCTCCTGGAGGGCACCCTTTGTTTTCCAGTCATACCCCATTTGTAAATCCACCATTGGCAGGGGGGCAACCTTCGTTTACTGGAAACCCTTCACAATCTTGGGGATTATCTTTAGGAGGCACTTTCATTCAACCCCACATTGGGGGGCACTCATCTCATAATCCACTAGGAGGAATATCAAATCATGTTCCTTCTGGAACATCTTACGGACAACCTTATCCAGGTGGCATCCCAAACACCACCTGGAGTTCTCCGGGACCACAGTCCTATCCTCCTCATGGGTCTAATGTGTATCCACCTTCGGGATCTACTCCTTACCATTCTCAAGGAAAAAATGTTTATCCTCCTCATGGGAAAGAAAATCACCCGGCCTATAATTCTCAGAACCCACTTGGTTATGCAAATGTTTCTCATCCATCATCGAATCCTACTTATCCTATCCAACAAAAACCATATATAGGAGGACCTACTGGTTACAACTATCCCCCTAACCTAGTTTATGGTCCTACTGGTGTTCCTATGCCGCACCAGTATCATCCGCAAGTTAACCGACATATACCTTTCCTTGCGACTCTGGATCTCCCAGACTTATCTCGGTTAAATAATGATCCTATTTTTCATTCACCGGTTTGGCCAGTCATTCCCGCTAAACTTCCTTATGATATTCCAAAATTTGACAGAAAATCTGGCAAAGATCCAAACAACCATGTGATGACTTTCCATGTGTGGTGTTCATCAAACTCCCTCATGGATGATTCTATACGTTTGCATCTTTTCCAATGAACACTTACAGGCTCGACAACAAAGTGGTATATTGAACTACCACGTGCTTCTTTTCATGATTTCAATTCCCTCGCCATGTCTTTCCTCACGCACTTTCAACTGCCTATTCGCTACGAGACGGGTACTGAACTCTTGACCTCCCTTCGTCAAACTAACTCTGTGCATATCTCTGACCATATTCATGAGTGGAGGTGACAACGAAGGATGATCAAGGCAATCCTTCTTGACATATTATTGGCGGAATGGTTTACTAAATCACTTTTACCCTCGATCGCTCACGATGTCTCTATGGGTGGCACAGTCACAAAGGAACAAGCCATCGCTCGGGCTCAGTATTTAGATTTGCTTTATTCCCAATCTAGTACTTTGTATGATTTTCTTCCGAATTCTACTCGAGCTAATATCGATCCATCTAAGCCATCATCCTCGTCTCATGCGGATGGTGTTATCAGTTCCGTCAAAACTCAATCTTTTTCCCAATCGACTACACTCTCTTCTACCTCCCCCTAAACTCAAATCTCTAAGGTGAATGCAGTTCAATATTCCCCTTCACAACAATCCGTAGGTAAGAATAAGACAAAGAATAAATCAAAAAATAGCAATGAACAACCAAAAAATCAAGCTCAGCCACCTGCTACCGAAAAGAAAACACAATAGAAATTGAAATTCCCATGTATCATTTGTGGTGACAATCACTACACTCAAGACTGTTCACTTCGCAATGAAGTGGCCAAAATTTTCCAAGGAAAGTCACTACCCCCTGTGCTTACTCAACCTTTTCTACAAAAATAATCCATGGTTGCTCAAACCCCCTCTCCTGGGGGCAGTTCTAGCGATCATCATGATGAGGCCTTGTCGAGTGCACATATTTATATGTTTAATGGGATCAATTTGACCACTCTCTCTAAGACATATGACACACCAGGTAACCTTGACAAAGGAAAATACACTAACGGTACCGATACTTTATCGGATCCATCATCATCCTCCGTTAGTCTTCCATCGGTTAATCCTCCATCTGGACCACTTCAGATGGAGAAACCTACGTTCAAATCTATCTTACACCCTCCTAAGAGAACTATACATGAAGCTACCTTTAATCCTAGTTCACGTGCAGCCCAGAACTACAACATTGTTGAAGATTTGGCTCAAGCACCATGTGTTATGTCTACGTTAGAAGTTCTACAGCACTGCCCCAGTCAACATAGAATTATCTTGGCGTTGTTGATCCTGAGTCGTCCAACCATATCATGTTTAGCCTGGACAATTATGTGTCTCAACTCTCCCACCAACTTGTTTTCCAAGTTGATGTTGTTGTTCACAACCAACAAATACACCGAACTATTCTGGATGAGGGAGCCTCAACATGTGTCATGTCTTCGGCGTGTTGGAAAGGTTTAAAATCACCAGCACCCAACAAATCCACAATGATGTTACGCGCCTTCGATGGGCAAGGTTTTCATCTCCATGGGCTTTTACAGTCCCTGCCCATCCAATTGGGTGGAAAAACTGTTACTGTTGATGTTGAGGTGGTCGATGCTCCCCTCGATTACAACTTGTTACTTGGAAGAAGTTGGTTTTATGCTATGACTGTCGTTGCCTCGTCAGTTTTTCGATGTGTCCAATTTCCTCATCAATGCAAAATTGTCATTGTTGATCAGTTGGATATCTGCACGACCGATGCTCATGCTCCCGCTACCAACAATATTCCTTTCTTGGGAGACCACAAGATCATGTATGAAAGTGTTGGTGTTGGATTACTGAAAGATTCTAGCCTCATGGGTACCTTCCCTACACCACTTCCACCGACTACACATCATATTTCCACCGTTGATATGATTTTGACCATGGCTTATCAATCTTTGGAATCATCTGACTCTTGGATTGTACCTTGTTCGTTGGAATTCGATGCACTAGGTGACACTGTGCCACTTAGTCCAGCCGAACCATTATAAGTTTCTATCCAATCTACTTCTCCCTTGTCGGATGACCAACATCTATTGGCACCCGACAGTTCCTCGATGCAATCATGGTTGAGTTCTTTGTTGTCTACAATCGACTGCATTTCCCCAATTTTTCCTTTTGATGAATCTATTCTGGAAAGGCCTCACATTGACGAGCTACCTCAGGATAATAACCATCACCAATCCTCTTTTCTTCCCCCTCATGAAAAAAGTTCGGCAGATATACAGTCTATCTCCCCTCATGATGTTGATTTTTCATCATCTCCCATGATGTCAACTTCCGATGATTTGGATCCATTAGTTGACATGGTGATTTCTTCGGTCAGGTTATTGGGGCCTGATCTCCTTACTCCTATCATGACCCTCGACATGTTTTCTTTCCCAAGTGATTATCTTCCATCCAGCGAAGATCTCCTGGAAGCCATGACCGAGTTTTTTCCCTTGACATGGTATCCTTCCAGAGCGTTATTCTCTTGGAAGCCATGATCAAGAAGTAGTTATGAGCATAGTTTCTCTTCTCTGTGGCAAGCTTGTTAAAAAATGAAACATAGGTCATGAGCATAGTTCCTCTTCTCTATGGCAAGCTTGTTAAAAAATGAAACAGAGGCACTGAGCATAATTCTTTTCTTGTGTCAAACTCATTAAAAAATGAAACAGTCACCTCTCTTGAACCTTCTTTTCATCCACCCTTCTCCTTTTTCTCATCTACTAGAGAAATTGGTGACAAACTCAAAGTTGGTGAATGAATTGAAGCTTGGGGGGCTTGTCTCCAGCCTTTAATGATCTTTCTAGAATTAAGCCACTAGATCTCAAGATGGGGGCATACTAAGCTTAGTATTTGTTCTTTCTTGTGCTCGTAAATACATGAGAATGCATCTGGGTAAAATTTTATCTCTTTTTTGGACTTGTATGGATACACGAAAAAGGAACCCCCTGGAGTCTTCTTTAATCTCTTTTCAGACTCTCTAAACATGAAAAGATTGTCGAGTGATATTGCTTCCTTTCCCACTCGTTAAAAGGTTTGAAAGGGCATCTTTTGAGTGATAAGTTATCTCTTTTTCGGCCTCGCGAGACTAACATTATGAAAAAGGAAAACATTGGAGTCATCTTTAAGTTCTTTTCAGACTCTCTAAACATTAAAAGATTGTCAAGCGACCTTATTCTCTTCACGCTCATTAAAGTATTTGAAGAAAACGTTTGTTGAGTGATAGTTTATCTCTTTTTTGGTCTCATCCGACTACTTTACGAAAAAGGAACTAAGAGAGTTCTATTTTAAGTGTTTTTCTAGACTCTATAATCATGAAAAACCTTCGAGTTTTCTATCTTTGGACTCGTTAAAAAAACATCGACAGGCCCATACGGGACCAAACCCTTACTTCTTCTAGTTTGTTAAAGAAAAGGAAGAGGGGCTTACCGAAGGTAAGTTATATCGATCATGTGTTACCCTCCTCGAGCTCGTTAAATCAAAAAGCGGTACTCATCTATCTGGATGGGGGAAAAAATTGAAAGAAGAAAGCCAAGCATTTTTTGAGAACATTACCCAGTAACTCTTAGAGTCACCCTTGAACATGGTGCTTTGTCTTTGTGCACATCTTAATCTGTCGATCCTCTACACTGAACCAATCCTCTGATTTTTTCTTACTCCTTTAGGTCACTCGATGAAAGTCACAGTATCCACTGAATCATTGTGTTTTGGTCCATGTCATGTTTTTGTTGTTGTGCCTCAATGTTCAAGGGAAGTATCCACCTCGATAGTCAGCCATCACAAATCTCTTGTCTTAATACATGTGTCAGTCCATGTTCATTTGATCTACAAATTAAATCTCTTTGTCTGTTTCATGTCATTGATGGGGGATACATCGAGGCCCTCCTTTGATGAGTCTATTCCTGTCCACTTCAACACATTATCCAGGAACTAGACTTAGAAACCAGTTAGTACTTTGGGACCTTCATGCCTCAATGACAGGCCTCCTCATGTTCGATAGTGAGTTTACATCATTGACCTCTGATTGGATGATTCCACGGATGTTCGACTTTATCTCATCCATTCACATTCATTGGAATGTACTAGAGTACCTTGGGAATCATTGACATTAATGGTGATCTCCCTCGCACTTGTTAACGACTTACATCATTGACCGGTAATCAAGTGGTTTATGCCATGTTTGACATCAGGACATCTATTCACATGGTTAGATTTGTACTAGATTGGGATCAGTAAGTAGACCCTAGGTTGAGTGATCACTTTGATATGTACTTTTCCCAGGTTGTGACGGGGTTTCTCTTGAACAATGACACATATATTGTCACATAGATCCACTTTGTATTGGTCATGTCTATGTATTGTCATCTCGTAGATCCACTGTGTATTCTTCATGGCTACTATCAGTTCAGGTCATGGGATTATATATCCACAGTGTATTTTTGGTGATTATACCTTTTATCAATATAATTATGTATCCGCAATGTATTTATGGCGACCATACCTTGAAAGTCTCTATCACTCAAGCATAGGTATGGCTACCTTGGGTTTGAAGCATGTCTTAATATTTGTTTGATGGTTATGTGTAGCTTCTATCAAATTCTCTGATCCCATACCCTTTCTTGAAAGTCTGCAAAGTATTTCAGTTATTAGTTCTCATATTCTAACTTCATACTTTGGGGGGCAATCTGTTACACCTCAAAATTACTCACTTTGCAAGTGTCGCAAGTGTCGCATCTTGACCACAAGTGTGTAAGTGTTGCTGACATCATACTTCCTTCTTGCTTATGTCATGCCTCCAACAACATGACAGGGACACTTAGGAAACCTCAACGATTAGTTGTGAAGAGGAGGAATCAGTCTACTAGAAATGCAAGTCTCTTGCTATTGAAAGGACCACTAAAAAATGAGTTTTAGGGAGGAGTGCTCCCCTATACATTATTAGGGAGAATTATAATGCTTTGTCCACCCTTCTAGGGGAGAGTTATAACATCAGTGCTTTCTTTCCTTCTCTTGGGGAGTGCTATAATGCTCTGATGCCCCTTTTGGGGGAGCGCTACCTATTCTAGGCGAAAATTGGTTTGTTGAGAAGAATGAGGGAAAGATCCCCTTAATATCTGAAGGCAGTTGGATTCAAATCCTTGGTCAAGCCATGATCTTAGGGTAGATCCATAACTAAAGAGGAAAATCCTCAACTTACCCCAAAGATATCTTAAGTAGTTGGGCCTCTACAAGCCTATTTAAATAGGCCTTCTCATGGTGAAAAGGGGGAAAAAGTATTGTGAAGAATCCAACCTATGATCTCATGAAGACGATGTCTTTTGGAGCATCAACATTCTGTGTGTGGAATGTTTGAGCAAGGGTTCGGATGAGGAAGGCTTGACGAAGCTGCCACACTCACATCTATGGCTGTAAGCATTCTTCGTTGTTGTTCTCTTTAATATAATATGCTTGACATGTTTATTTCAAATCTATGTTTGTTCTCACATGAATTTGTCTCTAATAGATAGGTCTATTTTGAGCTAATCTTAGTAGAATAGGAAGTTGTTTGTACTTTTGTTTGTCTACAGGGCTTATCGAGGATCGTAAGATTGGAGCTCAACTCGGACCGTGCAGGGACAAACACTGGTAAAAGGTACTTCTTTTCTCCTTCCTTCTCACACATTAGTTTATATAGATCTAAAAGGAAGTCAGTGTCCATGATAAGCGTCTTATGTCTTAAGAGTTAAGAGTCTAGCTCTCAAGAGGAGATCTACCTGTCCGCAGGGAGATTTTCCTTCAACAATTGATACGACCATTGAAATCATGAGAAGAATATGAAAAATTAACCAAGCCTCTTCATGTATCAAAACAATTCGACAATGAACTATATAACCATTGAATTCATAAGGACCATATTAATACAAAAATTCAAAAATGGATTAAACAACCATTTCATAAGATTTGAATTTCAATTACATATGGATGGATTTTTAAAAGTTATTGCTAAGGCAAAAAAATTGTTAAACCAAGCCAACATTTATGTTTTAATGCTTACAGTCATGAATTAAAAATAAAACAAACAAAAATGCATGCAATAAAGAATTCAATAAGGTGAGGTTTAATCCAACAATCAATTCGAAACTGAGAAAAATATTTACAAATTTGAGGTGATGGCAGCTACGAAAAAGTGTAATCTCTTTCAATCGTGTTAAATATCAAAATCATGTGTGGTTGCCAACATGTTTCTGTCTGTTGGTTCTTTTTTGTGCATGGAACATTGTTTACTTCTTTATGTTGTAGCAGGCATCTTGTCTTATGCACGTGGTTTTCATGCCTCTTTTATTAATGAGAAGTCTTTTGATTTCAGATTAATTGTTATTAGAATTCGATATTGGTTCTGAATCGAGATTTTGGAGTAGCATGGCTAGACTTTGGGTGGTTGGGTACATTACAGTTTGGTATCACACCCAGCTTGTGCATGGTTGGGTACATTACAGATTGGTATTATAGCTTTTGGTTGAAACACCTTGCTAGTATGGGTCGGGTCTATTTGTCAGAGTCTCATGGTTAAGATCGATTTATGACCTTGAAATCGTAAAGATCAAGAGAAATGGAGTTGTAGAGTCCATGTAGAAGCCAGAGCGTCATAGCTTCTTTGTAAGAGATCGTAGCATTGTGACCATCCCTTTCGAATTCGGGAATGATCACCACCATGGGATCAAGGGAGATTTTGATCATTGGATCAAAGGGTAAGTGAACAGGGTCGTCTGATAAAGGAGAAACTAGATATTGGGGTAGGGTTAAGTTCCATCCAGCATATCTAGATTGTTGATCATCAATCATTGATCGAGGCCAAGCGCGAAAGGTAAGACTTCGGAACTTTACCTCTTTGATGATCTTGGAAGGTAGGAAAAGCCTGAACTGCCAAAGGCTAGAGGCACAATGTCTTGTCGGCCATCAGATATAATATGAGGTGTAGGGGAATATACATCGTTGATTGTGGTCACCCCACATTGACCACTTCAGAATTTTTCACTACGGGAGTTTTAAACCTTGTTGAACTACTACAACTCGGAGGCCCAAAGCCTCGAAGTCCAGGAATTCCCATAAACCATTAGATTGAGGAAAGGACTTCAGGATTATTGTGGGCCATCGGATCTAGCAGTGGTATAAGGGTAGAAAAGTTCAGACTTAAAAATTTTTACACTACGGAGATTACTAAGTATGTTGGAGATAAAAACCCCGAAGCATCGGAGCCCCGAAGTGCCAAATGCATGGAAGTGTAAAACCGTGAGGTCATGCGGACCGTCAAATGTGGAGCATGTTGGCAGCCCTACATAATTTTTTATTTTAAAGTGACAAATAACAATTCCTGTAGTTGCCTACGCCTCATCCTGTAAATATTTCTATTTGAAGGTGACTATTTAGTTGTAAAAAGGACGTTTTGATTGTTCCTATTTTATTTTTCATTTTCATGCTTCATTCATGATTGAAAGCATGAATGAAGCATTAAAACTTATAAATGTATTGCAATTGTATCTAAGGATTGGTCTTTAGAAGGGTCAATGAGCTTTCAACTCTTTTAATGAATGTTGTTTTTCTTTGAAGCTTATCATACATCAATGCAACATTTGTTTTGAGTTTCTCTCAGACTGTAGACTTATATTTTGGAGCCTTTCTATACCAAGAATTGATTGGCAAATGGACTATAGGCTTGTTTCTTTTAAAAATTCTTGGTAAATTGATTTTCATTTTAAATTTTTGATATGCTTTGGCTTGTAAAACACATCTTCTCCTAACCTTTACAAATTGACTTCACCCTTTACATTTGATGGGAGTTAAACACAACTCAATTGTACCTTGTACTTTGTTTGAAGTGGCAGTTTGAATCGACAGGTCCCTCATTACAAGATAAGGTCTTGAGTTACACTTTGTACTCAGGGAATTTCATTACTTGAAACGCCGATTTTCATTGATCCAGGTGGATATCGGTGGCCACCCACCTTTCCAGTTGGCACAAATCAATTTTCTAGCAATTTTGATAATTTACTATTTTTAGCAGTTTTTTGGGTCCTGAACTTCCAGAGCCGTTTTGAGGCCCTAAACGACGTTTTTTGGGGTATGTTGCAATTGTGAAACTGTTGTAGTCCTCAAATAGATATTTCCAATGGGATATCATATGCCTAAAATGGAGATCGTATGCAAAATTTACGACCCCGGGAAGTTGATGTACTGACTTACCCGAACGGGGCCCACGTGACTTTTGGCGCTTCATCTCCTAGGGTTAGGTTTTTGGATGTTTAGGGTTTTCGAAACTTCTGTTTATTTTAAAAAGGCCTTGAGAGCCTCATTGTAATGATATTATTGTGAATGAGTGCATCTATCACATCTCTTCTCAGAGATAAGCCGCCACCATTCCAACAAGATTGTTTTCCGCTGCATTTTACAGATTCATCTTATTTCCTTGTTTAATAGAAAACTAGTTTTATTGTATCTCTGTTATTCTGTGTTAAGCATCTAGTAATAATCTATAGTTATTTCGTTCTACTCATAAAATCTGGATCAGTGGTATCAGAACAGTTTGCTCCTTGTCGTCTTAATTCATGTCCCCAACAAGGTCGGAGTACAAAGAGTTAGGTCTCAAGCTTGTTTCTCTTGAGGACAAAAGCTCTTGCACACCCAAGCGACCTCTCATGGAAGGAGAAAATAAATATGATGGGACAAGAGATCCTTTCAAACTGTTGATTGAGGAATCCCTCACGTAACATTGGAACGAGATGATGGATAATTTCGTGCAAATCTATCGGTGGCTACCAATAGGCGACGCATCTTCTTCAAGAAGAGGCACTGCCCCCTTCAAGGTACAAATAAACTTCAATATTCCTATATTTGAAGTTCAGATAGATGCATATGCTATAGACAAGTGTTTGAATATACTGGAAGGGTATTTTTTTGTCCATAACTTTTTGAATAAAGAAAAGATTACTTTTTCTCTCCTCAAAGTTGTTCCCCATGTCAAATATTGGCGGGAAACTTTCTGTGAGCAAAAGGAAACAGAGGAACCCTTATTATTTACAGTCATGGCCACCTGGGAATCCTTTAGGGATGTTATTAAGGAACAATACTACCCTGTCGGAAGTTATGATGACTTGTATACCAAATGGACCACACTACGACAAGAAAGAGACCAAGCAATGCCAGATTTCACAAATATCTTCCATACCTTGTGCACCAAGTTGGGTATCAAATATTCAGAATTAAATATGGTGCTCAAGTATCGTGGTGCTCTGCATAGATACATCCAAACCAAAATGGAATTTTTGGACATCTCATCCTTGGGCGTGGCCTACCAATATGTCATCAAAATCGAGCAGAAGCTCAAACAAAAGATGCAACAATTTGGGTCGAGGAACCCCTCACAAAAAAATCCAGGAAAGGGTAGCCCCAACCCATAGAACAAAGGACATAGAAAATATGGACAGTATTAGGAAAACTAGTCCAAGCTGCAAGCAAAGAAGGACACCGAAAATATGAAGAAAGATACCGGGAAGTGGTGCGACTTCCATAAGATCCCTTGGCATAACACTGTTGACTGTTTCTCAAAGAAGACGTTGGTGGCTGAAGTGAAAGCCTATGAATCATATGTGGGTTCTGACTCTGAGTCAAAACTATAAAGGGGAAGACAGATCATTGATGCGGAACCCAGTGCCACCGTTTCTACCACCAAGCTCTAGCATGGTGAACCAGATGAGCCAAAAGAAGGAGAGTGCCTCATCCATTCACAAATGTGGGTAAAAGGAACCCCACCACACTTAATCATTGATAGTGGTAGCCAGAAGAACCTCATCTCAGTAGAGGTCATCAAGCGACTGGCCCTGCCGACAATGTCGTACCCACAACCCTACACCACTAGATGGCTCCGCCAAGGAAGCGATCTTCGCGTCAGCCAACAATGTCGACTGTCGTATGGCATCAAGCCCTTCAAAGATGAGGTATTTTGTGATGTTGCTCCTCTTGAAGTTTGTGATGTTCTTTTGGGCCAACCTTATTTATGGAAATGTCATGTTGTATATGAGTCTAGACCTCATAGTGTTATTATTACTTTGAACAAGAAATTGTACAGGATACCCGAGTTTGTCCCACCTAGTGTTATTTCCTTGATCTCTGCTGAGAAATGCAGGAAGGTCATCTCTTAGACAGGGAAGTTTGTCTTCTTCGTGATTCACTCTCAGAATGAGAGAAAAATCACAGCCACATCCAGGGTCTCTGTGACTGACCTCTCCACACAATAGAAGAAAGTAGATAAGGTCATGGAAGAATACTCAGATATCCTCTCCTCACCTACCGGGGTACCTTTGCACTGCCAGGTCAAGCACCCCATCGATCTGAACCCCGACGCACCGCTACCCAATGGGCCAGTCTATCACCTCTCTCTATTATAGAATGAGGATATCAAGTGACAGATCCAAGAATTTCTCCACAAGGGTCACATTCATCCCATATCATCACCTTGTGAGAGCCCAATCTTGCTGGTACATAAGAAAGATGGAACCTGACGACTTTGAATTGATTACCCGGATCTGAATAAAATCACAATTAGAAACTGGTACCCGATTCCCCAAATCGATGAACTCCTTGATCAAATCATGGGGGCCAAATACCTCAGTAAGATTGATATGAATTCTGGCTACCACCAGGTCCCGATAGAATAGAAATATGTATGGAAGACTACCTTCAAGTCAAAGTAAATCTTTTTTGAATGGTTGGTCATGCCCTTTGATCTTACAAATTCTCCAGCCACTTTCATGAGGATGATGGACGATATCCTTCGACCATTCACCAATACTTTTTTAGTGGTGTATCTGGATGACATTCTCATTTACAACAAGACTTGGGCCAAACACTTGCATCATATTCAACAGGTTTTGCACACCCTACAGCAACACAAGCTATACGCCAACTTGGAAAAATGCTCCTTCAGCATGGACAGGGTCCATTACCTAGGCTACAACATTGACCAACATGGCGTACATGTGGATCCAGCCAAGATCCAAGTCATCCATGACTAGCCAGCCCCAACCAAACTCACTGAGCTTTGGAGCTTCTTGGGCCTTGCCAATTTCTACCGTAAGTTTGTGTTGGGATTCTTCCATATTTCATGGGCCCTCAACCAAATAACCAGGGGTGGTGATAAGGAAAAATTTTCATGGGGCCAGCCCCAACAACAAGAATTTGATGATTTGAAGAAGCGCTTGTGCTCAACCCCAGTACTTTCACTACCAGACCTGCAGCAACCCTTTGATATTGAGACTGATGCTTCAGACTATGTTGTGGGTGTAGTTCTCATGCAGCATGGCCACCCTGTGGCCTATCATAGTGAGACACTATCATATGTTGTCCGTAAGTACCCTACCTATGACAAAGAAATTTACTCCATTGTGCAAGCATGCTGCCAATGGAGACATTACATTCTTGGGAGGGAGACAATCATCCACACTGATCATAAGCCACTGTAGTTCATGCAGACACAAGGAAAATTGCAGAATGACTGCCATAAAAAATGGTCCACATACTTGCATCAGTTCCACCTCAACATCAAGTATAAAACAGGAAGCGCCAACCGTGTCGATGATTGCCTCAGCAGACCACCAGTCGCGACACTCACCATAGTGCTAGAATCTTGCGGCCATGAGACCTCTGGATGGCCCCAACTCTATGAGACAGATCTAGACTTCTCTACCACCTACCAAATGTTGGGTGCAAAGGCAATGGTCGATAATTTCCATCTTCAGGATGGGTTGTTGTGTCATCTGGGCCATATCTGCATTCCATCAGGCGAGCGAGTGAAGCTGATCTAGGAATACCACTACAGTTGGGTGGCAGGACACTTCAGCATAGAAAAGACAGTGGCAATGTTGCAAAAACATTTATACTGGCCAAAACTTCGATAGGAGGTCAGCAAGTATATCAAGTCTTGCACTACCTATGCTATTGTCAAACCAACCACTAAGAAATAGGGCATGTACACCCCTCTTCCGACTCCTGACAGGCCATGGGAATCCATCTCAATGGACTACATGTCAGGCCTCCAATCCACCAAGTGGGGAAATGACTGTGTTTTTTTTTATTGTTGATTGCTTTTCTAAGATGGCGATTCTAGTTGCATGCAAGAAGATCATCACAACAATAGCCACTGCCAAGCTCTTCTTTGAACGATTCTGGGTACATTTTGGAATCCCACAAAACATTGTCTCAGATCAGGACAAGCAATTTCTCAACACATTCTGGTCGAGCCTCTGGCCACTTCTGGACACCAAGTTGACCAATTCCATGACCTTCCACCCCTAGATAGATGCCCAAACTGAGGTTGTAAATCGAATGATTGTGCATATCCTGTGCATGTATAATTACAAGCATGCTCAAACATGGGATGAGAGTCTTCCCTATGTCTAGCATAGCTACAACCGAGCCCTACATAGCTCAACTAGCCACAACCCCTTTCAGTTGGGGTTGGGATTCCAACCATTGGGTCCCATAGATGTTTCACTTCCCCTTGCGGTCACCTCAACCGACTCCTCTCCTACTCCAATTGAGGCTGACAAAGCCACCCGGTTCATTGAGAGGATCTAGTGCATATGCCAAGAGATTTAGGATATCCTATAGAAGTCCAATGACAAGTACAAGCAACACCATGATCAACATCAGGTTCCAGATAAGTTTCAGGTGGGCGACAAAGTTTGGTTGCACTTGTAGAAAGAACACCTTACAAGACCCCATCAGAAGCTTCACCCACTCCATTATGGGACGTACACCATCATCAAGGATATGGGGGATAATTATTTTGAGCTCAACATTCCTCCTTTCCTTGTCCTACACCTAGTGTTCAACGTGGACCTCCTTCGGCCTTATTTCCCACCATTATTAGACACCTCAGACGTGGCAGAACAACTGACACCAACAGAGCTCAACCCCGACTCCATACAACAAGAATCTAGTGATCAAATTGTGGATAGACAGATCAAGGGAACTCGACAACAAAGGATCCATCTTTATCGAGTCGTCAAAGCAGGGAAGCTCCTGCACCAAGGCAAGTGGCTCACTCGGGGCCAAATTCAGTAGAAATTTCCTCATATGATGGGGGAAATCAACGCAATGGAGACCATTTCTTCCTAAGGATGGAGGATTGATATAGGTGGATATCAATGTCCACCCACCTTTCCAGTTGGCTCAAAACAACTTTCTAGCAATTTTGATAATTTACTATTTTTAGCAGTTTTTCGGGTCCTAAACTTCCAGAGCCATTTTGAGGCCCTAAACGACATTTTTTGGGGTATGTTGCGGTTGCTAAATTTCATCATGAAATTTTGTGCAACTATTATAGTCCTCAGATAGATATTTCCAATGGGATATCATATGCCTAAAACATAGATCGTATGCAAAAGTTACGACACCGAGACGTTGATGTACCGACTTACCCAAATGGGACCCACATGAATTTTGGCGCTTCATCTCCTAGGGTTAGGTTTTTGGATGTTTAGGGTTTTTGAAACTCCTATTTATTGTAAAAAGGCCTTGAGAGCCTCATTGTAATGATCTTCTTGCGAATGAGCACAACCATCACATCTCTTCTCAGAGATAAGCCGCCACCATTCCAGCAAGCTTGTTTTCCGCTACATTTTACAGTTTCAGCTTATTTCCTTATTGAATAGAAAACCAGTTTTATTGTATCTTTGTTATTTTGTGTTAAGAATCTAGTAATAATTTGTAGTCATTTCATTCCACTCATAAAATCCATATCATTCATGGCCTGGGACCCCTTATGCTCACATTATGATCGTGCTAGGGTGACTGCTAGCTTGCTCCTTTGTTTTAGGCCCAGGTTTTCCTCTGCTTCTGCTCCCCCTTATACTCACAACGATTTTTCGTCACCTTTGTGGCTGTCTGTTCAAACCCTTATGGCCCCTCTCATCCAAGTTGAGCCGAATGGCTCCCAAACTTTTCTACTATGTGATGATGCGAGTGAAGACCTTAAAAGTCAGGGTTGGGTTGTGTTTCTCATGAAATTCTAGGGTTATAACTTACAAGTGGCCCAAGAGTTCTCCCTTACATTCGATGGATGCAGAGCGAAAGTGGGCAATATTCAATTGGAAATCACCGAAGAATTTCTGAGTGAGGCAACAGGCCTCCCCCTCACCGGCCAAAAATGGTTTAAAAATTCAAAGTTGGACGAGGTACCATGGAGTCTGTTCATCACCTCCCGAAAAATTAAATGTTGTGACCAAGGTATGCCACTCTATCTGTTGAAGGATAGATTTCATGTTTTATTGGTAGTATTAGGAAATTTGTTACTTGTGAAGGCCGCTATGGCCTCGTCTTCCTTTACCACATAAGGTTACTCATGCATTTTATCGGTTTCTAATTAAACATGCCATTTTACTTATTAAGAAGGTCGTATAAAATGTCAAAGACATATAAAAGGAAGAAATTGGATTCTAGCTTATTTCACCATGGGTTGATTAAGTTGTTGTTAGTCCATCATCTTAAACTACTTGGTGACGATTCAGATACTTTCATAACTTGAAATGGATTTTTTACAACAAACCCTGTAGAGATTCCTGTGGTTGATAAACCTATACTAGAGAAGCCTCTTTTTCCCTCCAGTGACAGGCCAAATTTCTTGTGTGAAAACCCTTGTGAAAGGGTTACACCCGATTAGTCTATGTGTGAGAAACAGGATGTCAGCTCCAAGTTTTTTAAAGTTCCTGAGTGTAAGCAAGTTGTCGGTCCTAATCTTAAAATAAAACCCACCAGTGGAAACCCTTCCAAACAGTCAAATAAAAATCAAGACATGCAAGGGTTTAGTAACAAAAGGGATGGGAGACTAATTTTGAGGAGCCTACAAAATAGATCAAAAGCTCATGTGATCTCGGTCGAATCAATCAAGGTCCATGAGAGCTCTGACTCTAAGATTGAAAAATTCTTGGCAAGTGAAGACCTGAATTACTCTAAACTAGATCTTAGTCAAACTTTTGATTATGTGAATAACCTACCACCATGCCTAAATGACAACAAGGATTTTCTAGGAATTAAACTCGGTCAAAGGCTGACAGTGGAGAGTGGTAGTGTTTTAATGCGCAATCATGCGTTTCCTCAACCGATTGCCCATAATGTACATTGTGAAGTGTGTTTACATTGGATAGGTATGTATTACACAGACATCCCCGTCCTTCAAGAAAATATCAAGGATATTATGACTCAAAATGACTCATTAACTAATGAAAACCGTGAGCTCAAGATCAATGCACAAAGAGAAGGAAAACGTTTGAAAAGGACTGGCAATATCCTAATAAAAAATGTTGATAATGTCAAAGCTATGATCAACTCTGAGATATTGTGATTCAAATTTGGTTATCACTTGAATGGTAATATTGGTTGTTATATTAGTTATTCTTTTATTTTTATTCTTCTAATTAATCTAGTTTCATTTAGATTTTTGTTATTAATAATAGGACCGGCTACAGAATCGAGAGAATCTGTAGCCAAGTCAATTCTCATATAAAATTTGGAAATGTTAATTGAATAAATATCTGATTTGCCCATTTCATTTTTTTTTCTTCAGGATGAGATGTATCTTGTGTTGATCTCATAATATGGAGCATTGTTGGACTTAGTTAATTAGCCATCTTTTTGTCTTACTTTGTAAATAAATAAATAAACTTTGGTAATTTCGAGGATCCAGTTTGATATTGGGTGTTTTTTTTTAGATCCTCTATTTTTGTAAATTTTAGATCCTCTTGAGATATGATCCTATCTTAGAAGATAGGATGTTTAGATCACATGAACTCTTTAAATACTCCGTAATTTGTAATGGAAATCATCTTGGCTGAGGGCAAGAGATGGATAAGTGATTCCAGAACTTAATATAACAACATATATGAATTTTGGCTTTAGCCTCTTGTTTATAATGTTGTTGTTTATGTTTTATTAATCCAGTTACATGTATAGGTCTGATATATTTAGATTAAATGATCTATTATGTGCAAGATGTTTATATTATAAATACCATCTACAACTTGCTTCTCAAAATATAAATGCTATGATCATATCTTCAATAAAAATAATAGGATTTATCTTTGAGTTTTAATTCAATGATAATATGCATAGGTTGATTTCAGATTTGTCTTGTTGTAATCATGTATAATTATGAGATCACAGGTTTATGTTTGAGTTTCTTCGTCTATCATTAAAACCTAAGCTGCCAGTACATGTTCTAAATTTATTTAGAATAGTCATAAGGTTCATTACAGATTTCTCTCTTGGACATGGCAGTTTGATGTTTACCACTCATGCAGATGCTTGGATACACCTCACTAACTTGCTGACAAGTTAGCTTCCCTACATTTTTCTGTCATTTACATATCACTGAAACTAGAATCTATGGTTCAGCTTTTGACTATCCACATGTTCATGTTTCATTGAAATTTTTACAAGTTTTTTTTTTTTTTTT
>JZKD02S0231571.1:135056-155011 GCA_000966675.3 Picea glauca
GCTTCCCTACATTTTTCTGTCATTTACATATCACTGAAACTAGAATCTATGGTTCAACTTTTGACTATCCACATGTTCATGTTTCATTGAAATTTTTACAAGTTTTTTATTTTATTTATAAAGGACAAACAAAAAACATTTTTATGTGCTTTCTTTATCTGCTTTTTACAAGAAATTTAGTTTTCGTATTGATTTTCGTAAGTTTCGATTAAAACTTTCAAATTGTAAATGATGTATATAGGTCAGATTTATATATTGTCTACTTAAATAAACCTGCTACAGTTACATTAGAGCATATGTACATATATATATAGTGTCTAGTAATTAGTTAGTTATTTCTTTCTTTTTTTTGTTTCTTTTAGGATTCTTAGTTGGATAATGGAGCCATTAAACCCGTCAGAACAAGTTACACCAAATGGCTTGGGTTATGTAGACAACCCCAGACCGGACTCGTTCTCCTAGTTGACGGATGGTCATTTTCGCTCGCGAATAAATGGTGCTAGAAGGAGGACCCGAATACAATTGATGGCACGTGGAAGTCATAAGAATCCACCCCCACACACTCGCTCCCCTATAGTAACACAGAGTCATTCTGATAACAATGTTACTTCTCAAATAGCAACAACCTCAAATGAAAATCCTCAAATTCCTGTTGAGCCAGTAACACAAAATCCTCAAGGGGCCGACGTACAAGAAATTGTTTGTCAATTGCTCATAAGCATGCATAGTGCCTTGGCCCAGATAAGGAAACCTGGTAGGCCACTTAACCAACCATTAGATTTCTCTGATATCAAAGAACAAATTGAAGACACTGGTCTTCATTTAAATACTTTGGGAGACAATACTAGAAATCCTACCGAGACACTTGTTCTCAGAGAAGGAGGATCTGGTATTCCACCTTCCCCACCTCACTCATATCCATCCTCTTCAGGAGGAGAATCCTTTGACGAAGGAAGTTCATCATTTGAACCTTCTCAGCCTTCGACACCACCTACACCTATGGAAAACCAAAACTATCCCTCCATACCTTGGCTCGATCAAGATGTTGTGGTTGTACCCGAAGCCCAACACCCATTACCAAAGCACCAAGAGAAGTGGTTACCTAAATTTGACGTGGATTCTAAGCAATCTACAGAAGACCACATAAAGAATTTTGTTTTATCTATTAGACTCCGAAGTGTAGAACATGAATATGTGGTATGTAGACTCTTTCCTTATACGTTCGAGGGAAATGCTTCTACTTGGTACTTCTCCCAACAACCACAAACTATTGTCTCTTGGGACAAATTCGAAACCTATTTCTTAGAGAAATTTGGAGATGACAAATCTCCTAAAGTATTGGTTATGGAACTATCCAGCCTAAAAATGAACCCTAAGGAGAAGGTAAAATACTTTAATCAAAGGTTCCTTACATTAAAGAATTGAATTCCCACAGACTCAATGCCGGCTGAAAGTTTAATCGTTGCATATTACACCAAAGCTCTGTAAAATAATATAGCAATTTGGGTTAAAAGGTCTAAAAATTCTTTCTTACTGGAAGCCTTTGAGGAGGCTAGTCAAATAGAAAAGGATATACTTAGTTTAAAATATAATCTAAATAGAGAAGATGAAACAGTTGCACCCGCCAAAAAGAAAATAGAAATCTTTACTAGGCCTCCCCAAGCCAAAAGCCAACCAGAAACTTTAGACTTAGAAAGTCTGCAAAAGTTTGTCCAAAAGTTATCAAATCAAGTCGTAAACTTGAAGATATAGGCTGAGGAGGCATCCAAAAACAAAGGAAGTTTCAAACCTCCTTTTATAAAGACTTTCCCTCCCAATCGACCAAATCCAACCATTGAAGGTCTTAATTTCAAGAGCCTGCAATACACTTTGCAAACTATTCTTGAAGCACATGATAACTCTCGCCCTTCTGAGAATTTTGAAGACGTAGTTGAAGAAGAGGAGTCATCTCCCAATATCTTTGGACATTTTTCTGATAGTATTTTCCAAGAAAACTTTGAAACTATCCACCCTTACAACACAAGGAGAAAAACACAGAATAAATTGTCTTCCGAAATGAGTAATAATGTGCTTCCAAAACAACTTAGGTGGGCTGAAATAATATAGATTTTAGCAGCCCCTGTTTTAGAATATGACTTGATTGAATATCTGAAGAAATTAAGAGCTAATATTTATGTTTATGAGCTTCTGAAATTTCCTTTAATTCTGCAGAAAATGCTTCAAAATATAGCATAAAACAACAAGAAAAACGATTCTAACAGCAAGAAATCTGCAGAAATCACTTCTAAAATAGAAAAAAATATGCCTACTAAAACCACAACCGAACTTCTTGATAAAAGGGATTCAACATAAAAAACTGTATCAAATGTAGATAAAATTGTTTTAGGGACAGTGACCAAAAATCAGCATAATTATGTTGTTAATGCTCGTAAAAATGTCCCACCTTTCTTATTGACTTTTGAAATTTTCAATAAAAATGCACATAATTGCATGGTGATGCAAGAGCATCTCTCCACATCAGCCAGCCATGCCATGCCAGCGAATTCAAATTGCACACTAAAAGAGAGGTGCAGCCTCATTTAAATTTGAATTCAATGTAATTTAAACGCTTAGGCTGTTGAGCCAGGAAGCCGTGCCTTTGTGCAGGCGTAGAGTAGATCGGCCTTTAATGTGTGTAATGGCTGAGATCTAGATCCGATTCTGGACTAGACAGCCCATTCAATGCAATTGAATAGGGTAGGTAGGTTGGAGGGAAGCGCTCGAAGAGCCCCCTCAGTTAAAAAGAGATTTCATATCTCATTTTGTAGGTGTGGAAAAGGAATTCTGAGAAGAGCCAGAGAGAGATCAGGAACACCATTGTAAAATACAGGCATTTTCCATTTTAATACAAAGAGCAGTTTTTCCTGCATTACTGTGTGTTAAATGAATGCATGTGTGTGTTCTTTATTTATGCTATATATGTATGTTAGGTTGATGCATTCTGCAAGAGTTGTTTGGTTTCAGGCTTGAGAGGTCTTTGAGGTTTCATGTCAAGAGGGAAAAGAGCAGTTTTTTCTGCATTATTGTGTGTTAAATGAATGCCTGTGTGTGTTCTTTATTTATGTTGTAGATGTATGTTAGGTTGATGCATTCTGCAGGAGTTGTTTGGTTTCAGGCTTGAGAGGTCTTTGAGGTTTCATGTCAGGAGGGCATGACAGAGTGTTGTGGACACTGAATACCAGTGCACAGAGGATGCACTTCTGAATTCTGCGGGTTCAGACAGATACGTGCTACGACATAGAAGCTGAAGTCAACAACTCAGAGAGAATACCTCAAGGTTATTGAATACCTTGGAGGCAAGGCTGTGTGGGAGAAGACACAGTTGCATACAGAATCTCTGAGGAGTTATGTAGAGCTCTGCCAGGTGGGCATTGAGTAGGTGCAAGGAGGGCACAGAGGAGGAACTCTGCTATGAGTTCAGAAGGACCAGAATCACTGAGGATTCTGAGAGCTCTGCCAGGTAGGCATCGAGCGAGTGCATAGGTGCACAGGAGGACATAATTGTTGAATGTTCTGGAGGAGACACTCTGCCAGGAGGGAATTGAGGTTTTGTGCAGGAAGGCACAAAGAAGAGAACTCTTTGAGATCTGGAAGTGAGGAAGAGTCCACTAAAGGATATTCACTGGGTTACTGAATCCCCAGAAGGATTAGCAAGAGGTTGCTTGAGGCTGAAGGATAGCCAGGAGGGCATCCATATTCTCCATCTGTGGGAGAAGAAAGATAAAATCCCTTAGGGGTCTGATCATTTGAGAAGCTCAAGAGAGATAAAACTTTGGGTGCATGAAGACTCTGCAGAGGCACAGAAGTCAAAAGAATCCCTTGGGGATTCGAAAGTAAGAGCTCAGGAGGAATAGCGCTTTTACATGCGTTAGTGAAGCTCAGAGTCGAGGAGTTCGCAGAGGAGAAGGAAGACAAAGGTTGAGGCCTTTGAGAACTGGAAATTATTCCAAGTCTTGGAAGAAAGCATAGGAGCTTAGGAGGGAGAAACGATAGCCATCAGATCGGCTGAGAATTAGATCTGGACCATTGAAGATTCCACGTCCAGAGAGCATCAGGAGGAGCGCAGGGAAGGAGAACGGATCTGAGCCATTAGATCTGGTTCAGGATCGCCGATAGCCATCGTATCGATGGGAGTTGCAAGGGAGTTAAGTCCTCATGAACAAAAAAATAAATCCCGACAAGAGGAGAGGCATCGGGATATCAACACTCGGAGAATCGGAGTTCTCGAGGTCGTGAGAGTCGGTACATCAAAAGTCTCGAAATGTCGGGGAGATATAGACCGTCCGTTGGTAGAGACACATGGCAGAGATCAGAAGAGAGTCAGATATTGGAGTTTCATGAGTCCAAAGGATGAGGCTTACAGGACAGTTGAAGTCGCGAACCCCGAGAGTTAATCTGGACCGTCCATCCATTTGGGACGCGTGTCAAAAATCTGCATTGAGTTGGGATATTCGGCATCACGAAATCGGAGTTCCTGAGGTTGAAAGCACTGGGACATCACAAGTCTCTAAATCCTAGAGGAATCATAACCATCCATCTAGAAGGGACGCGTGGCAGAAATTGGCACCATCGGGAAAAGTCCCGACAGGAAGTTGTTGATCGGCGTTTGGGTCATCGGGATATCAGGGATCCTGGTGACAAAGTGTTTGGGAATTTTTGAATCATGAAACGCGATACCCCGATGAGTGGGAGCTAGTTGTCAGCACATCAGAGAAGGAGGAAAGTGCCATCGTATCAGGCCAACTATCAGCAAACCGGAGAGTTGAGATTCGAGGAATCGAGAATCCCATGGGCCAATGCATTTTGGCATTGGAAATCTCGAAACCCCGACGAGGAATACAAGCCTGAGGTCACAGGGATAGTGGTCATATTGGGTAAGGAGCCTAGCCAGGAGGGCTAATGCATAGGGAGCGCGTCGGGATTCGAGGAATCATGAGTCCTGAGGACGTTTTCATTTTGGCATTGAAAAGTCCGAAACCCTGATGGGGGACAAGGCTGCAGTCTTGTGAGCTAGGGGTCACATGGACCAGGAGCTTAGCCTAGAGGGCTAAGGGGGATTGGAGAGCATCGAGAAATTAGAACCCAAAACCTCGACAGAAAGGTATAAGGCTGCAGTCTTGTGAGCACAGTCGTGTGGACCAGAGCATAGCCAGGAGGGGCTAAGGCCGGGCAGAGAGCTCATCGGTGATCAATAATTCGAGAGTGTTGGAACTCTTGACAGCAGAAAGGAAGAAACCCTGAAAACCCCGAAATTAAGATCGGGAAAATTCATAGGTGCGTGCAGAGGCTGAGACGGGGAAAGAGAAGACCTGTGGGTCAAATTTTCACAATGATTCCCAAGGGAATCCAAGGAGCCGCTTCAGCTCAGCGAAAGGGGATTTTTGAACGATCCTATGAGCGGGCAAGGAGTTTTTTGAAGGAGGTATTTTTTGCCTACATCAAGTGTTATCAGAGCTTGATTCTTGTCTGTATATTTCAGGAAGGAAGAGGCAGAAAGAGGTAAGGAGCACTCTGATACACATCAAGTGGTATCAGAGCAGGATTCTATTTGTATATTGCAGACAGAGGAGAGAAGGGGAAGACAGAGCACTGGAGGACTCTGTAAGGACTTGTTTACAGGTAGACAGCAATCCATAGACAGTCAACAGGACTGTAAGATGAAGCTGGACACACTCAAGATGCAGAGTGACAACAACAGACCTGTCAGGGAGGTAGATAGACACAGCAAGATAGCTACTAAAGGTCGAAGGAAGAAGAGCAAAGAAGAAAATCTTGTAGAATTGGATAAAGAAAGGGATAAAGAGATCTATGAATTAAAGGCAGACATAAAGAAACTCGAACTGTGAATGCAATAGGATAGGAGGTCGAGATGGATGCGTGAATTGCTTATGAAGAAGGAAAAAGCAAAGTGGCCAATCAAGGAGTTGATGGTCAGAGGGCAGCGTGGGTTGTTAAAAAGATGGCTGAGGTATACTGAAAACCTCAAGGCCATAGAGGAAAAGGTGATTTATGTCTGTAAACCAGAGACTGGGAGAAGTCTCGATGATTTTGAAAATGAATTGGGATCAGCTAAGGATCTCAAGAGATTCCATGAGGGTAGAGAGGAAATTCCCAATTTCCAGGAGGGCAATAGATTGAGATCACTACAGGATCTCACGGACTGTCAGGAGGATAGCCAGGGAATTTCACATTTCCAGCAGGGAAATGATAAGAGGTCGCTGTGGGATCTCGAAGACTGCCAGAAGGGTAGTGGAAGCATCTCAAACTGCCAAGTGGGCAGAGATGAGAATTCGAGACCATCTGAAGGTCTCATGGACTCAGAGGTGAGTTCAATTCAGCAAGGATTGTTGATGAAGATGGGATCAACTGATCTCATAGTCTGCCAAGAGGGAAGCAGAGACATCCCATATTGCCAGGTGGGCAGGGATGAGCAGGGGAAATTTGATCAGCCCAAGGAGCTGACCGAGCAGATGAGACTGTCTGACGGTCTCATGAATTTAGAGATGGTTTTATCTCAGCATGTGCAACTGACCAAGGAGGAATACCAGGATAATATTTTGATGATTGGGGGAATTGGAATATTCCTACCATTTTCCCAGGAGGAGGTAGAAATCTATGTTGCAGATGGTGCAACAACAGTAGCAGAACAATCATAGCTGATGATGACTATCAGAAAAGAATAAGAATTGGAGTAGGTTTTGGAAACTGCCCAAGAAGAAGCAAAAGGAGAAGACGATAATTCTGATGAATGGATCATTACTTCCAATCAAGAAGCTGAAAGAGTTTTAGCATTGGAGATGACAGCAAAAGAAGCAGAAGAGGATGATGAGCATTCTGAGGAATGGCTTAGTATTTTCAACCAGGAGACTGAAAAGACTACAACAGGAGAGGTTGCAGAAGCAGAGGAAGAAGAAGCAGACAACATTATTTTTTCTAATTTGTGGGAACAGATAGAAGCCCTAGAAGAAAGGGTGAAAGTGCAGGGAGTGCACATCCAACAAGTAAAGTTGGAAACTGATGAAGGAGGCATGGGAGATCATGATGATCTACCCATGTGCCAAAAAAATTTGCAGCTGAGGAGACTGCATGAACAGGACCATCCATGGGAGAAACTGGATGCAGTAATCGAGGAGATTAGAAGGTTGATGTTGGGATCAGCAGAGACTGCCAGCAGGGAGCAGCTGAGCAGAAGAGAAGCAGCAGCAATAGCGCAACAGAAGCAGCAGCGGCAGCAGAATGGAGCAGATGGGAAGCTCCAGATATTTGTTTGGGATCCAGGAGGATTTCCAACAGCTGAGAGGGGAATCTCATGAGCAGGAGCTCATGATTTTTCAGCTGAGGAGTTTGATGCAGGAGCATCTCTCCACATCAGCCAGCCAACCAGCCATCCACGCCAGTGAATTCAAATCGTACACTAAAAGAGAGGCGCAACCTCATTTAAATTTGAATTCAATGTAATTTAAATGCTTAGGCTGTTGCACCAGGAAGCCGTGCCTTTGTGCAGGCGTAGAGTAGATCGGCCTTTAATGTGTGTAATGGCTGAGATCTAGATCCGATTCTGGACTAGTCATCCCATTCAATGCAATTGAATAGGGTAGGTAGGTTGGAGGGAAGCGCTCGAAGATCCCCCTCAGGTAAAAAGAGATTTCATAACTCATTTTGTAGGGGTGGAAAAAGAAGTCTGAGAAGAGCCAGAGAGAGCTCAGGAACACCATTGTAAAATACAGCTATTTTCCATTTTAATACAAAGAGAAGTTTTTTCTGCATTACTGTGTGTTAAATGAATGCCTGTGTGTGTTCTTTATTTATGCTGTAGATGTATGTTAGGTTGATGCATTCTGCAAGAGTTGTTTGGTTTCAGGCTTGAGAGGTCTTTGAGGTTTCATGTCAGGAGGGCATGACAGAGTGTTGCGGACTCTGAATACCAGTGCATAGAGGATGCACTTTTGAATTCTGCAGGTTCAGACAGAGATGTGTTGCGGCACAGAAGCTAAAGTCAACAACTCAGGGAAAATACCTCAAGGTTGTTGAATACCTTGGAGGCAAGGCTGTGTGGGAGAAGACACAGTTGCAGACAGAATCTCTGAGGAGTTCTATAGAGATCTGTCAGGTGGGCATTGAGCAGGTGCAAGGAGGGCACAGAGGAGGAAATCTATTGTGAGTTTAGAAGGACCAGAATCACTGAGGATTTTGAGAGCTCTGCCAGGTGGGCATCGAGCGAGTGCATAGGTACACAGGAGGATAGAACTGTTGAACATTCTGGAGGAGACACTCTGCCAGGAGGGAATTGAGGTTTTGTGCAGGCAGGCACAAAGAAGAGAACTCTTTGAGCTCTAGAAGTGAGGAAGAGTCCACTGAAGGATCTTCACTGGGTTATTGAATGCCTAGAAGGCTCAACAAGAATTTGCTTGAGACCGAAGGATAGCCAGGAGGGCATCCATATTCTCCATCTGTGGGAGAAGAAAGATAAAATCCCTTAGGGGTCTGAGCGTTTGAGAAGCTCAGGAGAGATAGCAATGTGGGTGTGTGAAGACTCTGCAGAGGTGCAGAAGTCAAAAGAATCCCTTGCGGATTCGAAATTAAGAGCTCATGAGGAACAACGCTTTTACACGTGTTGGCGAAGCTCTGAGTCGAGGAGTTTGTAGAGGAGAAGGAAGACAAAGGTTGAGGCCTTTGAGAACTGTAAATTCTTCCAAGTCTAGGAAGAAAGCGCAGGAGCTCAGGAGGGAGCAACAACAGTCGTTAGATCGGCTGAGAATTAGATCTGGACCGTTGAACATTCCACGTCCAAAGAGCATCAGGAGGAGCGCAGGCTCACAGGAGGAGGGCAGGGAAGGAGAACAGATCTGAGCCATTAGATATGGTTCAGGATTGTCGACAACCGTTGGATCGGTGGGAGTTGCGAGGGAGTTAATTCCTCGTGAACAAGAAGAGAAATATCGACAAGAGGAGAGGCATCGGGATATCGACACTCGGAGAATCAGAGTTCTCGAGGTCGTGAGAGTCAGGACATCAAAAGTCTCGAAACACCGGGGAGATCTAGACCGTCCGTTGGTGGAGATACATGGAAGAGATCAGAAGAGAGTCGGAGATCGGAGTTTCATGATTCCAAAGGACGAGGCGTTCGGGACACTTGAAGTTGCAAACCCCAAGAGTTAATATGGACCGTCCATCCATTTGGGATGTGTGTCAAAAATTTGCATTGAGTCGGGATATTCGGCATCGAGAAATCAGAGTTCCTGAGGTCGAAAGAACCGGGGCATCACAAGACTTGAAATCCCAGAGGAATCAGAACCGTCCATATAGAAGGGATGCGTGGAAGAAATCGGTGCCATCGAGAAAAGTCCTGACAAGAAGTTGTTTATCGACGTTTGGGTCATCAGGATATCAGGGATCCCAGTGACAAAGTGTTTGTGCATTTTGGAATCGTGAAACGCGATACCCCGATGAGTGGGAGCCAGCTGTCATCACATCAGAGAAGGAGGACAGTGCCATCATGAGGGGCCAGCTGTCATCAAACCGGAGAGTTGGGATTCGAGGAATCGGGAATCCCGTGGGCCAATGCATTTTGGCATTGGAAATCCCGAAACCCTGACGAGGAATACAAGCCTGAGGTAATGGGGATAGTGGTCATATTGGGTAAGGATCCTAGCCAGGAGGGATAACACGTAGGGAGAACATTGGGATTTGAGGAATCGTGAGTCCTAAAGACATTTTCATTTTGGCATTGAAAAGTCTGAAACCCCGATGGGGGACAAGGCTGCGGTCTTGTGAGCTAGGGGTCACGTGGACTAGGAGATTAGCCTGGAGGGATAAC
This sequence comes from Picea glauca, assembly GCA_000966675.3. Classification (NCBI taxonomy): domain Eukaryota; kingdom Viridiplantae; phylum Streptophyta; class Pinopsida; order Pinales; family Pinaceae; genus Picea; species Picea glauca. The sequence continues at coordinate 144,913 of JZKD02S0231571.1, forward strand.
GGGGATTGGAGAGCATCAAGAAATTAGAACCCAAAACCCCGACAAAAAGGTATAAGGTTGCGGTCTTGTGAGCACATTCGTGTGGACCAAGGCATAGCCAGGAGGGGCTAAGGCCGGGCAAAGAGCTCATCGGTGATCGGGAATTCGAGAGTGTTGGAACTCTTGACAGCGGAAAGGAAGAAACCCCAAAAACCCCGAAATTAAGATCGAGAAAAGTCACAGGTGCATGCAGAGGTCGAGACAGGGAAAGAGAAGACCTATGGGTCAGATTTTCACAGTGATTCCCGAGGGAATCCAAGGAGCCGCTTCGGCTCAGCGAAAGGGGATTTTTGAACAATCCTGTGAGCGGGCGAGGATTTTGTTGAAGGAGGTAGTTTTCGCGTGCATCAAATGGTAGATTCCAGTGCATCATCAAATGTTATGCCTTTATCTGTTTTCCAAAAAATTAACGCAGAAGTTCATCCTTCTAATCTTAAGATCATTCATCTTGATCGGACGAACGTTAAGGTAATCGGTGAACTTAAGAATGTGTTGGTTAGGATTTATTCTAATCCTAAGGTTCACCAAATTATTGATATCATTGTTGTGGACATCCCTGAGGTCTATGGTTTGTTCTTAAGCAAGGATTGATCCGAACAACCACATGGATACTTTGCAATGGATTGGTCTCATTTGTGGCTTCCATAAAATGGACAGCCAAATAGAATTAGGATTAACCGCGAACGCTATCTCAAGCACACTGTGACAGATCTAAATGATCCAAATGAACATTTTACTACATCTTCTAATTCACTTGAAATGCAAGAAATGAATACCTTTTTTGGTAATTTCGTCACTGAAATTTCCCCCATCACCGATCCTGGGCAAGGATCAAAACTCATTACTTGTAGACAGTCACCAACTTTGCAAAATGTGTCAAACATTGCTGAGGAATATTAGATATGGTCACTATACTTCGACAGATCCAAATCCAAAGAAAGAGTTGGTGCAAGATGTGTACTCATCGACCCCGCAGGTAATAAGACTTTCATTGCCTATCGATTAGAGTTTGAGTGCACTAAAAACATTGCCGAATATGAAGCACTCCTGCAAGGGCTTAAGAAATATTTGGATATGGACGTGATAAAATTAATAATTTTTGGTGATACAGAAATCGTGGTCAGACAGGTAAGAAATTTCATTCATTGCTTGTCACCACATCTGAAAAGTTACCAAACCGAGGTATGGAGTCTAATGCGAAAATTTTCAGTATTTAAAATCAATTCCATTCCTAGATTAAGTAATTCAGAGGCTGATTTATTGACTAATGTCGCTTCTAAACTTTTTCCTACAGAAGGTCTTTCTCCAAATGCATTTTCGATTGAATTATTGTTTAGGCCATTGATCCCAAACAACATCACCAACTGGAGAGTGTTCAACGATGATCAGTAGATCATAAACTTCTTGCACATGGAAGACACTTTCCAAGGTTCAATTATCGATGAAGGCACTCACGATGAAAACCTCCACAACTTCACGGTAATATCAGACCATAAATCTCCTGAATGGACATCCGATCTGGTAAACTCTATTCCTAGATTTGTTGTAAGACTAGAGCAACTTTATGACCTGCATGATAAATTTAGAGGGTCTGTAAATTGTAAAACAAATAGTTCTTCTTTGATTTATGAAACAGTCAACTTAGGGACTAAAGAAAATCCGAAAAACATTAAGTTGGGAACAGGGTGATCCGAGCAAGAACAGTCTGTATTTATAAATTTGTTTAAAGAATTTAAAGATGTTTTTGCTTGGACATATGATGATTTAAAAATGTTTGATCCTAATATCATACAACATGTCATTTCCATGAAACCCCAGACCCAACCTTTTCAACAAAAACTAAGGAATATGCACCATAAGTTGGAACCCACTGTCAAGAAAGAACTAAATAAATTATTGAACGCAAAGATAATTTTCCCAGTGAGACACACACAATGGGTATCTAATCTAGTCCCTGTTAGGAAGAAAAGTGGCGAAATCTGACTCTGTGTCGAATTTCGTAATCTAAACCGAGCATCAGACAAAGATAGTTATTTCGTTCCTCCAATGGAACCGATACTTCAACAAGTTTCCAATTCCGAAAGACTATCATTACTATATGGTTGTTCGGGATACAACCAAGTCCTCATGTCTCCCTCAAACCAACTCAAAACCACTTTTCGTACTCCATGGGGTACTTATGCCTATAGAAAGATGCCTTTTGGGATTATAAATATTGGGGCCAGTTTCCAAAGGGAAATGGACATTGATTTTCGTGGCCTCCTAAATCAATCATTAGTGGTATATCTTGATGATGTACCCGTTTTCTCCAAAAACAAGAAAGATCATTTGTCTCACCTTAGGGTTGTTCTAGAACGATGTCGCAAATATGGAATATACCTTAACCCTAAGAAATCATTCTTTGTAGTTGAGCAAGGTAAACTACTTGGGTTCATAGTGTCCAAAGATGGAATGATTATCGACCTTGAAAGAACCCAAGATATTGCTAAACTTTCCCTTCCTACTTCTAAAAAGGCCATGTAGTCATTTTTAGGCAAGATTAACTTTGTTAGAAGGTCTGTCCCAAGTTTCTCATAAATGGTAAGGCCATTGTAGAATTTAATCAAAAAGGACGTTCAGTATCTTTGGGGACCATAGGAAAATCAATCTTTTGATTCCATAAAGCAAGCCATCATGGAAGCCCCTTCCTTGATGAGTCTTGATTTCTCACAAAATTTCACTCTTTACACTTTCACTTCCGACCGATCATATGTTGTTGTCTTAACCCAAAAAAATGTTGAAAATAATGTAATACCCATTTGTTTCATGGGATCATCTTTCAAAGGGGTAGAGCTTAATTACCCAGTTGTAGATCAATAGGCTTATGCAGTTTTCAAAGAAGTGAAACATTTACAATCATACTTACTGAAATCTAGAACCAAAGTCATTGTGCCTTATCCTGATATTAGAAACTTACTAGTACAAAAGGAATTGGGTGAAAAAAGGGAAAACTAGATGACATCATTACAAGAGTATGACCTTGAAATTACTCCCGCACAAATTGTCAGAGGTCAAGGTTTATGCAAACTAGTGGTTGATTCGGTTGAAGAACAACAGAGTCAAATTAATGTCTCAACTGTAAATCAGCATAACGAAAATCAGATCTGTTGTACGCAAGTTGTTGCTAATTCTTGGTTTGACGACATTAAATTTTATTTAACACATAGTTTTTCTCCTCGCCATATCGATCCAAAACAGAGAAGAGAATTAAGACTCAAATATGCACCTTTCCAGTTGGTAAATGACGTATTATTCCATAAAAAATTTGATAGCGTACTCATGCGCTGTTTGGAAAGAGATGAAGCAGAGAAAGTATTATCTGAACTTCATGCAGGTGAATCTGGTGGGCACTTTAGTGGAGATACCACTTCTCACAAGGTATTACGAGTTGGGTACTATTGTCCCATGTTGTTCAAATATGCCCATGCATTATGTCGTAAGTGCATAATCTGCCAAAAGGTTGTTCGACGAGTAAAAAAGACAGTATTCGCTTTGCAGACTGTCTCTGTGGATTCACCATTTTAGCAATGGGGTCTCAACATAATAGGGCCAATTAAACCCATTTCTTCACAGCAACATAAATACATCATCACCGCAACAGATTATTTTACCAGATGGTCCGAGGCTGCACCGCTGAAAGTAGTGAACACTAATCAAGTAATATCTTTCCTAAACATTAATATTATTACTAGATTCGACATTCCTGAATGTTTGGTCTTCGATAATGCTTCTTAATTCTCATCCCTCGATATGAGTTTTTTTCTTTAGAAAAAGTGATCAAACTGAAATATTCTGCCAGTTATTACCCCCAAGGAAATGACTTAGCAGAATCAACAAACAAAAATTTGATCAAAATCATCAAGAGGACAGTTTCCTAAAACCATAAGAACTGGCACAACGCATTTTTTAATGCACTCTGGGCCAATAGGGTGACACCGAAAACTTATGTTGGTAATTATGCTTTCTTTCTCATCTATGGAAGAGAAGTAGTCCTCCCTCCTCATGTTTTTCTTCCCTCTCTGCAATTATTTCAACAGGTTTAAGAGGAGGAATGCCCTCCTCTTGAAAGTCGAATTAATGCCTTATTAAAACTAGAGGAAGCAAGAGCACAAGCAAAAGAGAGGCTGGATAAGCATCAACAGATTGTTAAAGGCTAGTTTGATTCAAACTCTACTTCAGATAGAAACTTCGAGGTAGGAGATTTGGTTCTCAAATGGGATAAACCTCACGAGGGAAAAGGGGAACATACGAAGTTCCAGAACCTGTGGTTGGGGCCTTTCATAATCATTGAAAAACTAGGTCCCAACTCTTTTTGTCTACACAATTTGGAGGGACAGCTAGACACCTTCCCGGTGAATGACCAAGCTCTCAAAAGGTATCTTTTGTGATAATTCCAGATCCACCTTTTGTACATATTTTTCTATTTTGATTTATTTTTTGTTTTCTGATTTTGGTTCTTTTCATTTTGTTTGTTTTCGTTTCTTTCTAGTTAAACTTATGTCTATGTCACCTTTTAGTTCGTGAAGGGAAACCAGAATGCCTCATTATGAAGAAATAGTTAAGTTCTTTTCATAGAATCAATGATGTAAATCGCTGAAACATAGATTAACTGAAGAAACATTTTGTTTGAAACAAATTTCCTGGTCTCACTTTATAATTATGAGTAGACAAAACCATCTTTAATCTTTTTACGTTGTCCATGCTTTTAAAGAAAGAAACTCAAGAATGTCTTCCTATCCTTGAAAAATTAGTTTCATCAAGAAACTAATTTCAGATCATAATGAAGGTGATTAAGCAAAAAATTAAAGGCTGGAAAATAACAAGTGTTCTAAAGACTGAAATTTTCAGCATCACCCCGCTCTTCTGAATATGTTTAAATTTATACCAGATTGTAAATAATTTCTCAAGAGTCATGGGAAGTGTTTCTAAACCCGCTAGGATACTGAACAGGTCAGCTGGCAGTGGGTAAATGCATGCATGATTCCAAGACAACTTCGTCGGGGTACTAAACAAGCCGTTATGAACGAAGTAATGTCGGGGTCAGGAAAATTTTCAGGTATGAATTTTGATATTGATTATAAGTTCCCTTCATTTTGAATTGAAATTTCTTGGACAGGGTAGAGGCGTCAGAGTGGGTTAATTGGAATCCCTGCCGAGGCTATGGATGCCTGCTGGCATCACTGGCCCTATCAACAGTATCAGAGCCTTTGATTTAAACATCGTTGCTATCATTTTTAAAATTTGTCATCGGATTTCTTTTGAATAGGAAGATATTTGAAGTTGGACTATGTAATGATTATTGGGATGGTTGATGTCCTTTAGTTGTTTCTGATCTATAATCATTCTAATAAGTCCTAACATGAACTCGTCGGTGATGCAGAGATAATTGCTTCTCCCAGTAACTCGCCATTTTTAGAAACCCTACATAATTTTTTCTTTTAACGTGACAAATAACAATTCTTGTAGTTGCCTACACCTCATCCTCTAAATATTGTTATTTGAAGGTGATTATTCAGTTGTAAAAAGGATTTTTTGATTGTTGCTATTTTATTTTGCGTTTTCGTGCTTCATTCATGACTGAAAGCATGAATGAAGCATTAAAACTTATAAACATATTGCAATTGTATCTAAGGCTTGGTCTTTAGAAGGTTCAATGAGATTGCAACTCTTTTAATGAATGATTTTTTTTCTTTGAAGCTTATCATACATCAATGAAACATTTGTTTTGAGTTTCTCTCGGACTGTAGACTGATATTTTGGAGCCTTTGTATACCAAGAATCGATTGGCAAATGGACTATAGGCTTGTTTCTTTTAAAAATTCTTGGTAAATCGATTTTCATTTTTTATTTTTGATATGCTTTGGCTTGTAAAACACATCTTCTCCTAACCTTTGCAAATTGACTTCACCCTTTACATTTGATGGGAGTTAAACACAACTCAATCATACCCTATACTTTGTTTGAAGTGGCAGTTTGAATCAATAGGTCCCTCATTACAAACTAAGGTCTCAAGTTACACTCTGTACTCAGGGAATTTCATTACATGAAACGCTCAATTTTCATGGCCTAGAACCCCTTATGCTCACATTATGATCACGCTAGGGTGACTACTAGCTTGCTCCTTTGTTTTAGGCCTAGGTTTTCCTCTATTGCTACTCCCCCTTATACTCACAATGAGTTTTGGTCGCCTTTGTGGCCATCTATTGAAACCCTTATGGCCCCTATCGTCTGAGTTGATCCGACTGGCTCCCAAAATTTACTATTGTGTGATGATGCGAGTGAAGACCTTAAAAGTCAGGGTTGGGTTGTGTTTCTCAAGAAATTCTAGGGTTATAACTTACAAGTGTCCCAAGATTTCTCCCTTACATTCGATGGATGCAGAGCCAAAGTGGGTGATATTCAATTGGAAATCACCAAAGAATTTCTGAGTGAGGCAACATGCCTCCCCCTCACCGGCCAAAAATGGTTTAAAAATTCAAAGTTGGACGAGGTACCATGGAGTCTGTTCGTCACCTCCCAAAAAATTCAATGTTGTGACAAAGGTATGTCGCTCTCTCTGTTGAAGGATAGATGGCATGGTTTATTGGCAGTATTAAGGCAATTTGTTACTTGTGAAGGCTTCTACGACCGCCTCTTCCTTTACCACATAAGGTTACTCATGCATTTTATCGGTTTCCAATTAAACATGCCATTTTACTTATTAAGAAGTGTGTATAAAATGTCAAAGAGATATAAAAGGAAGAACTTGGATTCCAACTTATTTCACCATGGGTTGATTAAGTTGTTGTTAGTCCATCATCTAAAACTACTTGGTGACGATTGGGATACTTTCGTAACTCATAGTGGCTTTGTTACAGCAAACCATGTAAAGATTCTTGTGGTTGATGAACCTATTCTAGAGAAGCATCTTTTTCCCTCCAGTGACAGGAAAGATTTCTTGTGTGAAAACCCTTGTGAAAGGGTTACGCCCGATCAGTCTGTGTGTGAGAAACAAGATGTCAGCTCCAATTCTTTTAAAGTTCCTGAGCATAAACAAGTTGTCGGCCCTAATCTTAACATAAAACCCACCAGTGGAAACCCTTCCAAACAGTCAAACAAAAATAAAGACATGTGAGGTTTTAATAACAAAAGGGATAGGAGACTAATTTTGAGGAGCCTACGAAATAGATCAAAATCTCATGTGACTCGATTGAATCGATCGAGGTCCATGAGAGATCTGACTCTGAGATTGAAAAATTCTTGGCAAGTGAAGATCCGAATTACTCTAAACTGGATCTCATTCAAACTTTCGATTATGTGAATAACCTACCACCGTGCATGAATCACAACAAGGATTTTTGAGGAATTAAACTCGTTCAAAGGCTGACAGTGGATAGTGGTACTGTTTTAACGCACAATCATGTGTTTCCTCAACTGATTGCCCTTGTTGTACATTGTGAAGTGTGTTTACATTGGATAGGTCTGTATTACACAGACATCCCCATCCTTCAAGCAAAGATCAAGGCTCATTAACTAATGAAAACCATGAGCTCAAGATCAATGCACAAAGACAAGGAAAACATTTGAAAAGAACTGGCAGTATCATAATAAAAAACATTGATAATGTCAAAGTCGTGATCAACTCTGAGATATTGTGATTCGAATTTGGTTATCAGTTGAATGGTAAGATTGGTTGTTATATTAGTTATGATTTTATTGTTATTCTTCTAATTAATCTAGTTTGATTTAGATTTATTTTGTTAATAATAGGACTGGCTATAGAATCGAGAGATTCTTTAGCCAAGTCAATTCTCATATAAAATTTGGAAATGTTAATTGAATAAATATCTGATCTGCCCATTTCAGTTTTTTTTTTCCAGGATGACATGTATCTTGCGATGATCTCATAAGATGGAGCATTGATGGACTTAGTTAATTAGCCATGTTTTTGGCTTATTTTGTAATTCAAAACAAAACTTTCATAATTTTGAGGATCCAGTTTGATATTGGGTGGTTTTTTTTAGATCCTCTATTTTTGTAAATTTTAGATCCTTTTGAGATCTAATCCTATATTAGAATATAGGATGTTTATCTCACATGAAATCTTTAAATACTCTGTACTTTGTAATGGAAATCATCTTGGTTGAGGGCAAGAGATGGACAAGTGATTCCAGAACTTAATAGAACAACATATATGAATCTTGGCTTTAGCCTCTTGTTTATAATGTTGTTGTTTATGTTTTGTTAATCCAGTTACATGTATAGGTATGATATATTTATATTAAATGATATATGATGTGCAGGATGTTTATATTATAAATACCATCTACAACTTGCTTCTCAAAATATAAATGTTGTGATCATATCTTCAATAAAAATAATAGGATTTATCTTTGAGTTTTGATTGAATGATAATATGCATAGGTTGCTTTCAGATTTATCTTATTGTAATCATGTATAATTATGAGATCATAGGTTTATGTTTGTGTTTCTTCATCTGTCATTAAAACCTAAGCTACCAATACATGTTCTAAATTTATTTAGAATAGTCATAAGGTTCATTGTAGATTTCTCTCTTGGACATGGTAGTTGGATGTTCACCACCCATGCAGATGCTTGGATACACCTCGCTAACTCACTGACATGTTAGCTTCCCTGCGTTTTTCTGTCATTTACATATCTCTGAAACTAGATTGTATGGTTCATCTTTTGACTATCCACATGTTCATGTTTTACTGAAATTTTTACAAGTTTTTTTTTATTTATAAAGGAAAAACAAAAAATATTTTTATGTCCTTTATTTATCTTCTTTTTACAAGAAATTTAGTTTTCATATTGATTTTCGTAAGTTTCGATTAAAACTTGCAAATTGTAAATGATGTATATAGGTCAGATTTGTATATTTCCTGCTTAAATACACCTACTACAGTTACATTAGAGCATATATATATATATATATATATATATATATATATANATAGTGTCTAGTATTTATTTAGTTATTTCTTTCTTTTAGGATTCGTAGTTGGCTAACGGAGCCATTAAATCCGTCAGAATGAGTTGCACCAAATGGCTTGGGTTATTTAGACAACCCCAGACTGGACTCATTCTCCTAGTTGACGGATGGCCATTTTCGCCTGCCAACAGAGCAGTGATTATGGATCATCCATGTGGTTGAGGACTATCTTATGCCATGTGGCAGGGATGTTGTGTGGGGAAACACATCACCTAGATATGGTACCTTTTGGACCCCGATCTGTCTGTTTTTAAGTGAAATGTGGCACACATGCCATGGGTTCTGTTAGCACTAGAAGTTGTTATTAGAATTCTTTAAGGACAAGCCTAATACCCATCATAATTTTAAAAATTAAATCAATTTAAATGGGTGGATCATCAAGAAATAACAAAAAAGAGGGAAACAATCTGACTATAGATCAGTGATCAACCATTGGGCATGGGTTAAAAACCACTCTGTAGATTGAAGGAAATCAAGCTAAATATTGGGTTAAGAGCTTATATGATGATGATTAGAAGAAAGGAAAGTGAACAAAAAGAATAGTGTATACTAAAAAAAGGTCCTCTCTACAAAATAGATGGAAAAATGCTTGAACAAAAACAATGATTAACAGGCTAGCTACAACATATCCTTTGCTTCCCAGGGATACATTAATCAAAGGAATCCTTTGATCCTCAAAACCTGCAATATATTAAATCAATAAGATAACAAAATAAATGGAAAACAAAGAAGACAAGCTAATAAAAAACTCTCATGAATCTTTAATGGCAGAAATGCTAATTACAACAAGCCCTCAGACTTACAATTGAGTAGCTAAACTTCTCCTCCATCTCTCTCCTCTCTTGGATCATGAATCCAACCCTTTCCTTATCAAAATAAACTTCATATATAATGAATTATCTCTCTATACCCTAAGGAGTTTGAAACCAAGGAGCTACATAGAATCCTCCTCCATTTAGGAGTTTGTTATAAAAGATTCCAACAAAAACATAACAAATTCCTATTTTTTGGGATCTTGTCTATTGT
>JZKD02S0231571.1:178989-196645 GCA_000966675.3 Picea glauca
TGTGTATGTGTTCATGGTCAATTTTTTGGTGTAAATAACAAATATGGAGACACCACTGATTATTTATTTTATTTTTACAATTTCTTATCTGTATCATGAATTTCAAGACATATGTGATTAATATTGGAGTGATTTATCTCAAGTTACTGTTATTTTGTTTATAGAAATTATTTTCCATGATTAAGCTCTTAATCTTGACTATATTATTAACGATATTGTTCTTTTCTCTTATTTTCTTCTAGTCATATATTGTAATTCTTGTTAAGCTTACATATAAAACGATACATTTACCTTTGGATATATGGCATTCAAATGAATAATTTGTGTAAAATATATCAAATTTATATATAACTTATTCAATAATATGAATGCACTTAAAAAAATTTACCAGATGCATATATAAATCACAACCATATACCAATATAGAATTTACGATAAAATTAGCCAAGAGTGATAAAATTGGCCAAAAGTAATAGTATATATCTAATGACACAAATATTAAGCTAGACTTTTACCTTTAAACTATGCAGAACTATTATCTTAAGACATTCTCAAAAATCATTTATAAGTAGCTTTGCTTCTATTTTTTTCTTGTTTCATTTTTTTAAAAGTTACACTATTATCTTTTTTTTTTTTCTTTTAAAAAGGGGGGGATCCTGCTATGATATATTATCAAAAATTTGTAACAGAGTGTGCATGGTCAAGAGTCTAGAACGTCCAAAATGCTGTCGGAAACCGGAAACCAGCATAGAGACATGGCAAAAACAGCTATATATTGGCACATGTCCTGCCCGAAGGAAACCAGGATAGGTGCCTAAAGTCTAGTGGAATATAAAACAGTAACATAAAGCTAAAACCATAAAACATGAAAATCCTAGGTGATTGGTGACCTGTCATCTTCATTGGTATTCCACGTGGAGCCAGCCGGGATGGCAAAAGACTGCGCACAGAGTGGACACTTGCGCCGTGTTGGAGCACCAGAATGGGCATCGAACAGCACGTCTAGGCGTTGTCCCATGATGAGTGCACGATGCTCCAGGTCAGCCATGTGGCCTCGGAGCTAAAACACCAAGGACAGGTGCTCCTCGCGGAAGAGAAAACCATGCATGTCACCACCATCGATGGGCGCGTTGTGCTTCTCGTCATCCTGCCCACCGCTCCTGTCCTCCATTTGCTTCTCGTCACCCTGCGCACCTCCAACATCAAATGTTGTCTCCATGCTCTGCCAATGAGCCTCTTCCTCAACAATACAACCAGGAAATTCGACATCCATCCTGAAAGTGTGATTTCCATCCCCACTGCCAGACCTCACTCTATCGCTTGGTGCTTCCATGGTCGACAGGTCCTCCAACGTTAGGTCCTCCTTGACAATGCATGCCGGGTACAATTGCTCCGCACTGTCCTCCAATTTGATGGTTTCCAAATTGCTATAGCCAATTTCCTTCTCGGCGATGGTAGAGAGCAGAGCCTTCTCCTCGGCTTGAGCCTTTTGTCTCAGCATCGAAGTGGCCATGACAAGAGTGCGTTCGAGTTGCTCCCTGCGCTGTCGTTGTTCCTTACGGGCATACCAAGTCGATCCACGTCGTGGCACACCCCTTTTCCTTGGCATGCTGCTGAGCTTTCTCCCAGAAATGCGCACAGGCTGAATCCAATTGAGAACGAATGCACCAGCAACGATTCTCCACAGAAGAATGGTGTACCAGGGCACAAGGAGCTCTGAGCAACACCAGCGTCTCCAAACCCAGAGCAGAACCATGGGAAAAACACTAAAAAACCAATAATCCGAACGCAAATCCACTTGACCGCATTTACCATTGCACTCGCCGAATTCGTAAATGCTCGCTCGCTCGAAGAGTCCTCCCATCGCAGAACGATAATGGCTATCCTGCATCCGTAGGGTGGGTGTTAAATGGATGGCCTCCCGCATTTAAACCTTGACTTAAGTTGAAGCCAGATGTCACGCTTACTCCAGCTGTCACCCCATACGGGGCTACACTATTATCTTAAGACATTCTCAAAAAGCATTTATAAGTAGCTTTGCTTCTATTTTTTTTCTTGTTTCATTTTTAAAAAGTTACACTATTGCTTATCGAACTTTCCACCTTAAAGAAAAAACAAAACTTCATGGTATAATTTTGGATTATATTAATTTATGAATTTTTTTTTAGAAGAAAACAAATATTATGGATGTTTTTGGAAAAATAATATCTTATTAGTACTTCCCATCCTTTACATATGGCATTGTTTTTGGAATTCCTTTAGAATGTGACAACTTAAAGATGGGTAATTTTCAGAATTCGTACAGAATTCCCATGTTTGTACATATGTGCAATTTTCTATGAATAAATTCCATCATTTAGACTCTAAAATGATATCATAATACGAACATATTTATATAGTATAAATATTTATGGGAAAAAATATTCTTGTTTTCTCAATGCATCATTTTCACTAATATGTTATGAGATAGATATGCTTATAATTGTACATCAATAGTGGTTTTCAGTTCATAGTAAGGAACAATCTGATACATAATTATTATGTAAGTTTAAGGGTACTATGATATGACCCCAAGGGGGAATATATGTGGTTAAATATATATGATATGACTCTTGAAGGAACATGATATTTGGATGTATGAATGTGTTGAGGTATTTGAAAAATGTTCTATTATTTAAGGAGTTATTGTGTAACTCATCTCTCTTATATATTTTGGAGTTGTGCTTCACACTATATTTGGTGTATATTGTGTGTAATCTAGTATATTATATTATTTTAAGAATTCCGTTAGATTGGGTAAATGGAAAGAATACTTTGGAAATTTTATTCTCTTTCTGATAGGGAAAAATATCAATGAGGTAAGAAATTTTGTTTCCATGGTTTGATTCCAACATGTTTTTAGAGAATTTGAATGTGAACACAAATAAACTTTCTAGGGAATTTGAATGTGAACACAAATAAACTTTCTAAATAAATTGTTATCACCGAAAAATTGTTCACAAAAATACAAACAATGATCGAAGAAAGTACCAAAAAAACACATTAATCATCATACCTCAAGCATTTACAAAACCCATTCAACAAGTAAAAATATACAAAATAGTTTTTGAATTTCAACGCAATTTCCCCAAAGTTGACTTGTGTAATATGCACGAGCTAACACAAAATGGAATGCAAAAACTGCACGGTTTGTGTGAATATCTCCACAAGAACCCCCACTAATGCAGGAATGGTGCATTAATGAAATTGGTCAGTCCTCAACCACTTCTATATTGGACTGTACTCAGACAAGACACTCAAATCATCCTGAAATCTAGTCGTAGGGCTACTGAAAGGATGGGAAGTACCTTCTAAGGGCTATCATTCACACTAAAATCAAGTTATGAAAAAGCTCACATTGGTCCTATAAATACATGACCATTGTCTGCAAGAAAGGAGAAGAATTTTGATTATTGTTATGAAGTTCATTTGGTTTTGGAGAAGCCATCATTCTCTTAGAGCCTCTTGGGCATCCATAGAAAGTGTTGGACTTATCTCCTCTTGAGAATTTTGGCAATCAAATATTCACCATTGTGTTTCCATTTTCCATTGTTAGAAGAAGAGAGGTTTGTACTTGGGGGATTCAAGAACCCTCCCAAGGAGGAAGAGGGGTCTCACAAGTTCCCATACTTCTCCTAGGTGTTATCAATTCGAAGATCAGTCCTATTTGTGTCTATTCCTTATGTCTCTTTCATGCATCCTTTTGAAGTTTTTATATGCTTATTTTAGTGTTTAGTTCTTGTTATTTACTTTATTCTTTTTCTCTCTAATTAAACCACTAATCACCTAACTAATTTATGTGTTGTATTGTTGGCCTAAAATGAAAATTAACTTGTTTTTTTTCTCACTCTAGTGCTTAAATAAGCACAACATATTGGCGACCATATTGGGGATTTGGATCAAATTCCCCCACAGTTAGGCTATTAGAGATTTCCTTCTTACTTATTTGTGTTTGCAGGGATCAAAACCAACCTAGTCCAACCCTCATATGCAATAATTGGGCCTCTAATCAAGAGAGCTAAATTTAAATTTCAATCCTCCCATTTCTCTGTGTTTGCGTGGGTTTGGGGAAAAAAGATGTGCAAGCCATGAAGAACTACACACTATCTACCTTTTCATTTCGCGCAAACTGTACAAACTACACACTGTGCGCAACTATCTCAAATAGCGTCCACATAGAAGTCTTCTTTCTCACTGATTGTAATGCTTGTTGGGCCCAATTTTGACCAAGTAGACTAGGTTTATTTTTCAACACTTTCTAAAGCTATGAAAAGTAGAGATTGAGTTCTTTCTTACATAGGTACTTCGCCACACATAGAAATTTAGAGGGATAAAAAGAACCATAACATATTTCCCTTTTATTGCTTCCACACGTATGGCTTAGTGTAGCATTTGAACTTCAAAATTAAATATTTTATTTTACAAATAATCACATTAAATCAGAACTAGGAGACTATTTTGATATCTTTGAGTATGCTCTTTTCATTGCACCTTTGAGTGGCAAAATTAGAAAGAGGGTATTTTAAGATATCTTCATCTCCCTTTAAAATTCAATCAATCAATTAGGACAGGCCAATACCTCTTAGTTTTCTTTGTTGAAACACAACCTTAAAAGATTTGTAAGGGCCCATACATGGCCACATGTTTGCAATCTTAGGATAGTTTAAAGTTTTTAAAGAAAAACAACCTAGGCAATTTAAAAGATTTGTAAGAGCATATACATGCCTACATGTCTGCAATCTAGGAACCATTTCAAAGTTTTCTTATATTAGATAACATTCTAGGAAGATTAAAACATCAAGAGTAAAGACCCACATATCCACCATGCTAGTGATCTAGGTATTTTTTTTTGCAAGTATTGTTTTGAAATTTAGTAAGTTAGAGCTAAAAACGATTTGTAAAGGACCAAGCAATGTCCACATGTTAAAATATTTATCACTAAATTATTGAAAATCATTTCACACCATCACTTCTTGCACAAAAAATCACTTCACCACACACAAAATTTATATTGTATACCTCGATTGATATATGCTCTTCTCCCCATGCCCATAAGAGATCTTGGAGAATCATAAATACCTCATATATCTTTGGAAATTTTCCACACAATTTTAATCAACGAGGTTGGTTCATAACCCCAATCTCACAGCCTATCTCGAATCCTAAAAACAACCATTAAACAATTCATCTTTAACCTCCATGGGAGGAGCACAAAAGAAATTTGTAGTTTAAGTTAATATCTCGAGGATAGGAATCAAAATTACTCCTTGTTTTCATTTTTCACTAAAAATTAGAAGTTATGAAATAGGATATTGAAATCCTCTAAATCAAGCATTCCTATACCATAAGAAAGGGGGATACCCGTGAAGGGTCGAAGTTCAAGGTTCGATGTTTTTGTGCATGCCTCCTTGTGTAACCCAACCCTTGGAAAGCATCTATCCCATAACACATTTCTTAAAACGAAAATCTAAACGTCGTGCTTGATCGAGGTAGCTTAGTGACCAAATCTAGGTTTTCCACCCAGGAGGCGATTGTGGGTTGCAATCGCACCTCAATTAGATTTTGAATAGTTGTTGGGAAATATCACCAATACTTATGGGATATGCCCCGTTCACTCCTCATTATAATTGATTGATTCATACCTTCACTAGTTCCTCTTCTAGTGGGTTCATTCCCCATTGTTGAGTGCTTTTGGAAGGCCCGGTGTTTTTTTAGAGGAAATACAATAGGTCTCTTAAGAAACATACAATTTATTTTATTCCACGTGAGGATAAACCCCAAACCATCTTACATTGGTGCTTGCTTTATGTATGATTACCACTTTTTATTACATGCAGCTTTAAAACATTGTTGAGATAGTCCACATTTACATAAGCACTTGTCTATTTATTTCTCTCACTACCAATCACACACATTTTCATTTAGTCCATAATCATACAGGAACCATAGAATCCTTGTCGTTCTAGATGCCTAAGAAGCCTCCCTCCAATCTTGGGAGACGTCCCTAATTTGACCGACACATCAGCACAACCAACACATACACCAATAAGTGCAACTATTTTAGGATGTTCTTTGCTTGGTTCCACCTTTCTCAGCACCAATATCAAAAACAAACCACCCACTACTCCTCTGTCACAAGGAGGCGAAGTCCAACCTTCATCACAAGGTACAAGCTCCCAACCATCCTCACAAGGAAATTCTTCTCAACCACAACACGTCGTGACTAGAAAACCCCCTACCATGATGTATTTGGAATCTCTTAACATCCTATATTTGACAAAACTAATGAATGAGCCAATCCTTCATGACCCCACTTGGTTGAATATTCCCACCAACCTACCTTTCGACATCCCAAAGTTGGAAGTTAAGCCAAGGGAAGATGTTGCTAACCACATCATGTTTTTTCACCTGTGGTACTCTTGCAATGACATTATGGAATATTTCATTCATTTGGTATTGTTCTAGTGAACACTTACCATTCAATCTACCAAATGGTATTTGGATGAGAAATCAGGGTCCCACACGACCTTTGAATCATGGGAAAAATCCTTCTTGTCTTTCTTTCAACTGTTTGTCCTTCATGACACTAGTTTGGAAATACTACCAGAATTCAAACAAATTGCATCCATCCATAATGTTGATCATATACATGAATGGCACTGGAGAAGAAGCATTTTCAAGGATGATACCTATTGTTCCTGAGTTTATACTTTAAGGCTATAAAGTATACCGTCAAGGAATCCGTAAATATTTAAAGGAATAATTTTGAGAATAATAATTCAAAGGAAGGTTAAAGAAGAATCAATTTCTCAACTATCTTTGTCTTGCTTCCTGTTGTTCTTGGATGCTAATGTCTCTCTCAATAACAGCCCATGAACATTCTAACTCAACCCGGTTAGTTTCTTTTTGTAAAATGGTATTAAATAAAATCAAGGCAACACTGGTTTGATCTTGAAGTCCTGCTTCAATGTTGGGTTCTCTTCTACTTGGAATAGTCATGGAGGATAACACTTTATTTATTTGTAAAAGGATTTTAAACAAAAGTTACTTCAAATTTTCCAGAGATGAGAACAAGAAAAACAATTTTGAAATTCAAAACATTAATGTAAATACATTCGAGGCTGTTTCCTGGATTTGTAATAATTTTGAGAATCGTAAAATAAAAAATAAACACTACAGAAAAATATGAGGCTTTAATCAAGAAAGAATCTCATATTTCGATATATAATAATGGAAGAAAACAAGGTTTCTAACGAAAGTTAAGTATTAAGGTACAAAAGATTTGCAGGTCTTAAAATTACTAATAGCAATTTCAAAGGAAAAACTGTAAATAATTCGATAACCAAACCAATCTGAACTAGAGATCAATGATGTAGATAACTTCAAATTGATTATTCATTAGAAAAACATTGAAAGAAAAATACAACAGAGTATAATAAACAGGGTTGAGGAAAACATAGCTACAAATTTGCAGGATTCAGAATCTCGTTTGTCATCTATATTATGATGTATTTGAAAATTGTTTTTACAAAATAGCTCTCTCCAAAAAATTCTGAAGCCTTTTCTCAGTCTTTAGAAACTACATTTATACATTTTCATCAAAATTTTCTCGTTGGTAACTAACCGACTTCCTAATATTACGGTTGCATAAAAATAACGTCAACCGTTTACAATTTCTTTCTAATTTCTAATAATAAAAACATTTAAAAATGATTTTAATCTTGCGTTGACGAACTTCCTTTCTCCACTTCAATACACTAAACACATTTCCCCAAAAACTTCACAAAAGTTCTGGGAGCATCTAGTATCTCATTTTCTTCAAATAAGAAAAAAAAAATCTGCAATTCGGGCAACCGATTTTCTATCATCTTTTCTGTGAATTTAATAGTTTTCAATTTTAGATTTGACATCACCATCCATTTGTTGATCTCTATAATATTGATCAATTTAATTTTTGAAATATTTGTTTTCATTTCCTCCAGCTCTTCTTTAAACCTTAGCTAGTGCTTGGCAATATTAATTTCACCTAATAATCTGGAACAGTCATCTGTTCCGATATTCAATGAATCTCTTTCCAAGAGATCGAAAATTCCCTGGCAATCATCATTGACTTCTCTTGTTATTCGTTTATATTCGACCATGTTTTCTTCCCACACTTTTAATATCATGTCTCCTTTGACCTGTTCAGAAATAGATAATTTCTTAATCTTTCCAACTTCTTCCTTTGATGAGAAAGCCACTCCCTTCTGAAAAGTTGTTCTAGCTGCTTTCACCTCCCTTTCCTTCTGGAACACATTCTCCAAAGACTTATTTGTTTCTTGAAAATAATTCTGGACTACTTCCAGATTCAAGAACACTTTCTGCTATTCTTCCTCTATTCTCAAATATATCTCCAATGCTTGTGTCCTGAAATTTTCAAGTTCTACTACCTGATTAGTAATAGAAATATTTTTATCTTGTAAATGTTTGTTTTCTTCTCCCAACTTTCAAACCTGTTCTTGTGTGACCTGTATTATGTGTTTTCCCTCATCCAAGTCTTTATTCATTTTCTGGATTTCTTGCATATCCTTTGGTCAAGCTTGTTCTAGAACCTTTTGTATTCCCCAACTAATATTTCTTTCATTTTATTTTAATTTGTCTTGCAACTGAAATATTGTTTGATCCTTCTGTTCGAGCATAGTTGTTAAATTGCCAACAGAATACATATTTTTTGATGCTATAGCACCCATTGTACCTGCTAATTCTGTGGAAAATTCTCCATCCTTGAGTTTCTTTCCATCTATAATAACCCTATGCTTTTTAATCATCCCTTCTCCTCTTGGATGAATTTCCTGCTTCAAGACTGCTTTTCGCTTTTTACTGAAAAAGTAATCTGATGGGGGGATTTCATCTCTTGAAATCGGCTCTAGATCACTGACATATAAAAATCCTTCATGGGGGGTTCCAAAAGTTGACTGCAATGGAGTTAAAGATGTGATAGGACTATCGAGCTCTGTTGAAGCTGTTCCTCCTATCTTTTCAGGAACATTTTTCATGATTTCTAGAATTGTTTCCAACTCTTTTCTCTTCTCCGTTCCCGATTATTTTGTTTGAGAACCTTCTGTGTCTTGCAAAGATATCTCATTATTCTTTAACTTACCTTTGTTATTTCCTTTATCCTGTGTATTAGTTTCAAACCCTAGAGGGGGTCCTTCCTGTTCTAGCGGTGGGGTCGAAATTTCACCCTGTAAACTCTTAGGTAGGCAACTTCGCCTATGGCTTTGAAAAGATGTGAATCCAGTTTGTGAGTCAGGTGGCAAGGCCTGAACTCTGTTCATTACTTCTTCATAAGACTTAACATCTTTAAATATATCATCATAAATAGATACTTCATGTTCATATGCATTTATATTACAATGTATGAAATGCCTACTTATTACTTGGTAGGGGTCATATTTTCTGTGCTTAATATATACTAATTTCACTTCTTCTAATGACTCAACCTCTACCTTAGAATGGCCTAAATTTGATAGAGAGAATTTCCCAATATGAATAGGGAAAGATGGCCATGATTTCTTCTGAAGTGATTTAAATTCCAATCCAACACCGCCCTTTACTATCTGATAAGCTACTTCCCTGCACACCAATCTGTCTGGTAGGAATATAGGGAGTGCATGAGGGGGAATAGTACAGCCATAAACCCTAATGTAGGAAAAATTTTCCTCAATAAACCAGTCGACAACTTCTTTAATACTTTCTATGATTGTATCAGAAATGTGAGGGGGTTCGCATCCAAAAAACATTTTGTGCATGGGAATAATAATAAAATGACAAACCTCGTAAAATGCATCTTTAGCATTTTCTTCCCAAAGGGCCGAGTGATATTTATGAATAGGTTCTGGACAGGAAATGCTCCAACTCCAATTCATTAATGGAAAGGGAGTCATAAAACAGATTGCATCCATAATGTATGCAGACATATAAAAAGTTGTTGGTTCTCCCTATGATTTAGCTGCTTTTTATTTTAAAATTTCTTGTGTTAGGTTATCCGAAAAAATCTTATGCCAGTTAAAACCATTTCCTTCTAAAGCTTCCTCTAAAAAGGGCACCCAGTCTGCATGAAAATGACAGGGATCTTTTCTACCGAAAAGTCTGCATAACATAATGGCTATATAAACCATGTATTCATTTAAAGAGGTTGTAGCATAAATCCCATGAGCATCAGCTCTAAACTTTTCTTTAGACCTTTCCCATCCTCTAATCATATCGGGATATGTCTGGTCTTCCTCAATACATTCTTTTCTCTGAAACTCTGCTAAAAATTCAGCATTAAAAGTATGTTTATGATTCGGTGAGAGTTTATACATTACTTGAATGTKCTCTGGTCTGAATGAGCYGACAATAGYTCCTTKCTCATTTAGAATGMTCCTTGTTGGGATATCAACCTTATCCAGAGCCCAGCTGATSATATCAGTGTACRCCACAAGTCTCRGGCGCGCAACGATCTTATGARGCTCTGACTCAGCTATGTCCYGRAAATGATTTTCAGAGTCAGGATGRGCATTCTCAAACTCATATTCSAGCAAATCTGAGATTTGAGTCCAAGTTTTAATAGAATCTATTGCATGTGGAGTGGTATCRGAGATAATATCTCCTTCCTGTGYGTCTTCATTCTTCTTCGGTRCCTTTCTGGGTGCCATGAMTTCTGTGTTTAATTGAAAACYKGTSAYAGAGAATGGATGARCGAGCTCAACTTAGAATGAAAAACACAGAMATTCGAATGTTTATTTTGAATATATTTWAAAAATGACAAGATTTGCAYARCTGTCAYGAATTTAAAGCTTTTAATGCGRAAGAYATTTTACCGAGATACGYTTTTAATGTYCGTATTTAGGTACCTTCGGGTTTTGAAGAAAAYGAGAAACCTACTTAAATGGTAAGAGAAACATAAATGAACACCTAAGAATGATTACCATTAATATTGTTTTTAAGAAAAGGTTAATTAATGTTAATCATAATTTAAAGCTGAAAACTTTGTTTTTCGGGGTTTCAGAAATCTTAATGTCGAGAGGTATGTAGTTGATGAAAAAACGATTTCCAAAAATGCGAAATCGTGAAATCACGATGCTTTAATTAATATTTAAATGCTTTTAGCATGTTAATTAATTGAGATTAGACTTTTTTGGGATTTAGGAAATTGGGATTTTGGGAAACATGATGACAGGAGACGTGTGTTATTAATAAAATCCGATCTCCGAAATCATGAAATCGCGATGACTTGTTTGTTTTAAACAGGACTTAACTTATCTTAATTAACTAAATAATCACGATTAAGGCCAAAACAGAATTAGTTTAATTTAATGTGACTTATGGATCGGGGTTTCAAAAATTGAGATTTCGAGAAACATGATGACAGGAGACGTGCTCTCACAGAACCGCGAATCCCGAAATCGCGACATAATTATTTTAACCCTTAATCTTTCTTAGAAGAGATTAAATTAATTCGTGCTTAAATTAAGATTCCAACATTTCGGGAAATCAGGGGTTGGGGTTTTACGATTCGATTTGCATCAAAAATTTGTTTGCAGGAAACCTCGAATCCATAAAATTTAAAGTTTAATTTAAAAAATTGTAAATTTAAATTTCAACACGTTTTAAATAATTTTCAAATAAAAAGCGTTGAAAGTCTTATATTTTTTGTATACCCTTTTTCTGTTCGTTATTCGAAAGAAAAAATTAAGAAAAAGGTATCGTGAATTTAGAAATGATACGAAACTCTTGTTTTATGAAAAGCCGAAACCTGAAAAATAAAAATTCTAGGCCTTAAGGATAAAAATTTAAGATCTGTTTCAACATAGGCTCCAACTGGGGAGCTTGTCTCCCTGTGGGATGAGGAGAACATGTAGACTCAGTACCTTCATTAGGTAAATGGTGTCAAGGGTTTATCACTGCTAAACTGCTAAAAGAGAGGAAAAAGAGATTTCATTTCAACCTTTGAAAATCTTTTCAAAACTTCTTATTTTCTTTAAACTCAGTTGTAGTCTTCTTCATAATATTCTCCTTCTCATTTTGAATTTAAGTTAGTATTAAGATGATTAGAACAATCTTAGGAAACTCAACAAATTTGTAAATTTCGGCTTGCATCAATCGAAATAAAATTTTTAATTTTTAATTGGGGAGCTCTATCTTGACTTAAGATGAATATCCAGTTTCGAAAGACTGATAACTAGAATAGAGTGATAGATAAGTATGACAACCTTATAGACACCTCATATATTGCTTCACTACCAGCGGGCCTGTTCAGTACCCCAGTGAAGTTATCTGTCCCTTTTTTTTGAATTTCCTTTCACCGCTTCGAGTGCTAATTATATATTTATACTCAGATATTGCTTCACTGCCAGTAGGCATGTTCAGTACCCCGGTGAAGTTATCTTTTTCTTTTATATTTAGATGAGGGCAATCATTTAAATGAATTTCCTTTCATCGTCTTTGGGACTAGATGGGGGAAATCAAATATGAATTTCCTTTCACCATCTGTCTTATAGTTAGCTTATGCATACGAAGCAGGGGCAATCAATGATACTTAAAATATCAGGGGTGGTTATCTGTGTAAAAAATTACAATAGAGGTTTGTTAGTAAAGCATTGCAGATTCGCGAAGTTATCGGTCGGACTCACCGAATCGATTTCTAGAAGCACGTTCGCACAGATTACTGTAGGATTGCTAATAGAGAGCAGGCCATGAAGAAACCAGTGGAGGGTTCGACGCTTGGCGCTTGGCTTGGAAAGGGAGCGTCGGCGCTGGACAACAGGGCTAGGGGAGCGCACTGTTATTTAAAATTCATAGGATTGTATAGGGAGCGTTGAGAGCGAGCCAGTGCTCTCCTATCTGACCAAAGGGAGTGCCAGCCCAGTACTGGACTTACGCGCTAATCATTTTTTTGGTTCAGTGCACCCGTATATCCTCCAAAGGATTGCTGAAAAATGAGGTTCAAAGAAACGCGCCCCTGAGTCCTCTGCGCCCTCCCGTCCAGCCTGTGACTTTCCTTCAGACCATGGCTGCCTCCGGAGAGCCCGATCTGCCTCTCGAGGTTCTATCATTCAGATCCATGATCGCTGCTGGCCCCAAACGCCCTCCATCCGTGGCTCAGCAGAAGTTTGTAAAGAAACTGGACACAATCCCTTTGGTGGCCCTCCCGGAAGAAGAAACCTACAAAGTGGCCTTGAATATGGATGAGAGGGGCCTCATAGGATAGTTCACGGGCCTCTGTCCCTCACCCAAAATGGTGGAAGAGTGGACTCAAAGGAACTAGAAGCCATTGATCAAAGAAGGAATCAAAAAAATTTTCGTAGGTAAGGGTTTCTTTGTGTTTGTTTTTGAAAACCCGGAGGACAGAGGAGTAATCTTCAGGAATGGGCCATACTTTATGGGACCCCAGGGCCTTTACCTAAACAAATGGATGCCAGATTTTGATCCTACCCAAGATGTCCCTTTTGCTGTCCCGGTTTGGGTCTGGCTTCCTCATTTACCTCTCCACTACTAGAATAAAAAATCCCTCCAGATTATTGGCAATGCATTGGGAAAATACATATACCAAGCATCATGGAAGGATCAGTATTCTTGTGCTCGTATTTGCGTAGAAGTGGATCTAGAAGAGGGGTTACCAGAAGCAATCAAGCTCAATGTAGCAGGGTGGACGCATGTTCAGGAGTTGGACTACGAGCAACTACCTTTTAAATGCAGACATTTCCATGGGCATGGACACTTTGCAAATCATTGCAAGAAGAAGGCTGAGGAACAAGTAGACAAACAAAATGGGGAACGATGGACCCTAGTCTAGAAAAATGCAAACACAAAAAAAGGAACAGGTAAAGGCAAGATGGTCGGAGGACCTAGCAGTTCCAGAGCAGGCCAAGAAGCAAAAGCAAATCCAAATGGGACAGTAAGTGCGCAGAAAAATCAAACAAATTCAACCCAAGAGAATATGGAACAGGCAGGCACACCACCTTCAAACAAAGAGGGAAGGGAGCCAGTACAGACTGAAGCCAATCAAGGCAGCCCCTCCAATCCCTCGTACTCAAAAATTGTAAGGAAAAAACCAGTGGAAAGCTCAGGTTCTTCAGAGGACGAAACATATGAGAAACCCTCAAAAAAATCAGGAAGGAAATCCCGCAAAGAAAAGAGGGAGGAGGTGGCGGAAAGACTCAAAACACAAGGAAGCTAGTCTACAATAGAAATATCTATTGGGCGAAACATCAGGCCAAGGCCTTCCAAGGGAGGCCTCAACCTCCCCCCCTTAAGTAAATAATGAATCTCCTCTCTTGGAATTGTAGAGGACTGGGGAATCCCTCCAAAATCGAAGCAGTAAAGGACCTTTTGAAAGCAGACCCCTCAGATATTCTCATGCTCCAAGAGACCAAAATAGAAGGGCAAGCCCTTCTAGAGATTAGCAGTTCAAAGTGGAATAAAAGATCAGGCAAAGCAGTCAACTCAAGGGGAACCTCTGGAGGCCTGGAAACTTTTTGGTCTGAAGACCTATTCCATTTAAATAAGCATCATGAAACTCAGCACTGGATATTTATGAAATTGAAGCACAAAGCAAGTAAGTTGTCCATCCCTCTCTTCAATATTTATGTTCTTGTTTCCTACTCTGAAAAACGAGATTGTTGGAATTCTCTCTCTGTCTTTTTAGAGGAGACTTCTCCTAGCAATATCATTATAGCCGGGGACCTAAATATTGTAATGAAAGCTAAAGAAAAGAGGGGGGCCACCAGCACTAGAGACCCCATGCTGGCCAAGGTGGAGGAGATCACACAGACTTGGGATCTTTTATATTTCAGCCCAGTTCGAGGCATCTATACTTGGTCCAATAATAGAGTGGGACTGGAACACATTTCTGCTTGGTTAGATCGATTCCTGGTACAAAGCTCCATAATGATGAACAAAAATATCATCATCACCAAAATCCTGCCTAAACTCACCTCAGATCATAAGCCAATACAACTTCTCCTGGAAGAGGAAGAAGACATGGGCCCTATTCCTTTCCGTTTCATCCCTCAATGGATCGAGAGAGATGGTTTTATAGAGATAGTGAAAACAGCTTGGGCTAGACCCTTTTCTGGATCCTCAAGTTATGTGTGGGAGCAAAAGTTGAAAGCTACAAAACAAGCCCTGAAGGACTGGATAAAAAAACCAGCCCCTACTCCCACCGAAAAAAGAAGAGAAGTAGTGCAGTCACTGTAGACCCTGCAAACAGAAATGGAAAGCAAAGACATCACTGCAGAGTTGCTGGAAAAAGAAATAAAAGAGCAACGATCCACATATCAATCTTTTCGGAAGGAAGAAGAATATTGGAGACTCAAATCCAGAAGTCTTTGGCTGAAGGCTAGGGATAGGAACACCTCCTTCTTCCACCGGCAATATAGAGCAAGACTGTCCAGAAATCACATAGAAGAAATCAAAAAAGTGGAGGGCCAAGTTTGTAAAGGATTCAATCAAGTCAAAGCTGCCGCAGAAACCCACTTCAGGAATTTATACAGAGAAGGTACTCAAAGCACTGAAGAGGATACTGTTGATTTCCTCTCCAACATCCCTTCCCTCATCAGCTCGGAAGATAACAGAATCCTCTGTAGACCAACAACAGAGGAATAAATCATTAATGTTATCTAGTCCATGGATGCAGACAAGGCACCAGGGCCTGATGGATTTACAATCCATTTCTACAAAACTTGCTGGCATATTATCAAGGAAGATCTCCAGAAAGTGATAAGTGGGTTTATGAAAAAATCCAAGGTAGGGGGAGGAACTAACTCCACTTACCTAGATTTAATCCCCAAAGACTCCAGCCCCGATTCATTTGCAAGGTTCAAGCCCATATCGCTGTGTAACGCCTCCTATAAGATTCTGGAAAAACTCCTAGCAAGTAGGATCAAGTCGCTGCTAAAAATATTGATCTCCAGCCCGCAAGGTGGTTTCGTGGAAGGTAGACACATTCTGGACAATGTAATCCAAGTCCAGGAGACAATACATACAAGTAAACAGTGAAAAGAGAAAGGGATGTTGATAAAATTAGACATGGTGAATGCGTTTGATAGAGTCAATCGCTCATTCCTTTGCAAAGTTCTTCTCACCTTTGGCTTCGCGCCTCATTTTGTTTAGCTAATTAAAGCCTGCATTGACAGTCCATGGATTACCCCACTAGTCAATGGACGCCCAACCAATTTTTTCCAAGCTCAGAGAGGAATCAAGCAGGGATGCCCTCTCTCCCCTTTCCTGTATATCTTAATGGATGATTTCCTTAGTCGAAAACTCACTGCTGAAAGATTAGTTGGTAACATTCTGTGTCTCAAACCATCCACTGGAGAAGAACCTCTGAATCATGCGCTCTTCGCCGACGATTCCCTCTTCCTTGGGGGAGCCTCCATCAGGATTGCCAAAGCCTTTGACATAGTCCTCAAAAATTATTGCAGAGTATCAGGAACCTTAGTGAATGAGAGAAAAAGCGAAGTCTTCAGCTGGAATATAAGTCAGCACGAACTCACAGCCATCACCACTCTCCTTGAGTTCAAAGGAAAAAAAAAATGGGACAGGTTTAAGTATCTTGGCCTCCCCATAATCTCTGGGGTTAACAAAAGATTGCTTTGGAGTGATGTCATCTCCAAAATCAAATCAAAAATTTTAGCGTGGGGAGGCTACTGGTTGACTAAGGGAGGCAAAGTAATCCTAATTAAATCCCTGCTATCCGCACTTCCAATATTCCAGGCGGCATTTCTTCTAGCACCAAAAAATGTGATGGAGCAGATCCCCAAACTCCTTAGAGATTTCCTGTGGCAGGGAGGGAAGGGCAATGAAAAGAAAATGCATTTGGTGTGCTGGGACATAGTTAAAAAATCCATGGCAGAGGGCGGGCTGCAAATCAGAGACCCCGCACTTGTAAACTTAGCGCTCGGAGGGAAGATTTTGTGGAAACTGATCCACGAGCCCACGCACCCGGTCAACGAAACCTTGTGTACAAAATACAGGCCCAACAAAACTCTCAGCAACCTCCAAAATGAGAGCACAGTCAGTTGTACGTAGGTGTGGAAATTGTGTTGCAAAAGCAGCAAATTCTTTAAAAATTTGCTCTACAGATCACCTAGCAATGGAAAAAGAACGCATTTGTGGCTTGATCGTATCATGGGAAGGGAACCATTGGCCGAAAACGTGGACATAATAGATCTCAGAGACTGGTTGCAGAGAGCAGGAGTCAATAGATTATATGACCTCTCGAAGTGGGATGAGCATGGAGACTGGGCAGGATGGGATTTCCATGGAGTCCCAGCCCGGTTATCACTACAACTATCCACTTTTGAAGATTTGTTGGAGGACGTTGACCCTGTCAATAGAACTATGAAAGATAGTTGACGCTGGGGCCAAAAAGGTGTATACACCACGACAGAAGGATATATAAATTTGCAGGCTTCGAGAAACAACAATCAAACTCCAGCATTCTGGAAAAGCGTCTGGGAACTGCTAGCCGTACCAAAAGTGAACTTCTTCTTCTGGACCCTGGTGCACAATAAACTTCTAATGGGAGATAACCTGGAGAAAAGGAACATATCGGGGCCTCACAGATGTGTTTTATGTAGCAATAACTTTG
>JZKD02S0231571.1:201856-213597 GCA_000966675.3 Picea glauca
TTAATGAAAGAAATGTACAGAGACTGTAAAAATACAGAGTGAAAGACTCGCTAGAATGGTGGTAGCTTATCTCTGAGAAGAGATGTGACGGCTACTCGCATTCGCAATAAGATGAATACAATGAGGCTCGGAAGGCCTTTTTACAATAGACAGGAATGCCAAAATTCCTAGACATCCAAAAACCTAACCCTAGGAGATGAAGCGCCAAAAGTCATGTGGGGCCCGTTTGGGTAAGTTGGTGCATCAACTTCTCGGGGTCGTAACTTTTGCATACGATCTTCGTTTTAGGCATATGATAGCTCGTTGGAAAGATCTATCCGAGGCTTACAACATTCGAGACAAAATAGCATCGTTAGATGTTATTTTGTGATAGCAAAATACCCAAAAAAACATCATTTAGGGCCTCAAAATGGCCTCAGAAGTTCAGGACGCAAAAAAACTGCTAAAAATAGTAAATTCCCAAAATTTCCAGAAACATGTTTTGGGCCAGTTGGAGAAGGTGGGTGGCCACCGATATCCACCTGGATCACAAGTGGGTCTTTCCAATATAATCATTTTTCGGAAATACAGTATTTGACTGCATGTACCTTTAGCGTTCTATCTTTGGATGGAGACAAGTCAGTTGGACATTTCAATGTCAATAAGTATGTTACTATGTCCTTGTACCAATTCGATGACATGAATTTCTCCTCGATTCTATTTTTGACTATTTGGTCCTCAAGTTCATTCACGTCTACCCATTCTTCTTCCTCCTGAGAACTGTTTATCCCAAGAGCTCTGGAATTGGATTCAGCTAAAAGTTTAGCTAAACCTTGTCCTTTTACCAATTTTTTCGGTTTAACCTCCAAGTCGAACTCTTGAATTTTAGCAAGCCAGCTTCCTCTTTTACCATCACTGTCTGCTTGAACCAAAATATCTTTTACAGAACTAGTGGGTACATATGTAATCACTTTAGAATGTAAAACATAAGTTCTGAAAGCTTTCAATGCTTTTACCATAGCATATGCTTGCTTTTCCATTATATTATATTTGAGTTTAGCATCTCGGAGACTTTTTCTAAAGAAGGCTATTGGTTTCTCGAAACCTTCTTCATTCTTCTAAAGGAGTACAACATCAAGTGTGTGTTCAGAGGCAAATGAAAAACTAAGAAAATCTTTGAGATAATCGGGGCTCGCTAGTACTAGTGCCTCACTTATAACCTTATTAATATAGGCAACGGATGCTTTAGCTTATGCTGTCCATTTTACTTCACTGTTTTTTCCGAGCATGTCTGTAATCAATTTCACAATTTCAGCGAAGTTAGGAATAAATCTTCTCAAGAAATTTATTTTTCCTAAAAATGATTGAATTTCTTTCACATTCCTAGGAATAGCTATTGTATCTATAGCTTCTACTCTTTTAGGGTAAATCCTAATTCCATTTTGAGATACGATGTGACCCAACAGCTTGCCTTCTTGCATAGCAAAATGAGACTTCTTAGGATTTAAGGATAGACCAAACCTGCAGCATTTTTCAAATGTTTGTTTGAGATGAATCATATGGTCTTCATCCGATTTAGAAAAAACAGTAAGATCATCCAAATAGATGACTACAAACTTGTCCCATTCGCCAACAAAAGAAATATCCATTGCGCGTTGAAAAGTAGCACCTGCATTCATCAATCCAAATGACATTTTATCGTACATAAACGTGCCCCAAGGAGTAGTAAATGAGGTTTTTTCTTTATCAAGATCACTGACGAAAATTTGATTATAATCCAAAAATCCATCAATCATTGACATTCTATTATCTCCTACTACTTTTTCAAGAACATGGTCCATTTTAGGTAGAGGATAATTATCTTTGAGAGAAGATTTATTAAGATTCCCGAAATCAACACATAGTCTAATTTCCCCATTTTTTTTTCTAACCGAGACCAGATTAGCTACCCAATCAGAATATCTTAGGGGTACAATTATCTTAGCGTCAAGAAGTTTTTTGACTTCTCGTTCGATAACAGGTAATAAAATGGGGTTAAATTGTCGGAGTTTTTGTTTAAAAGGTTTGACACCTGGTTTGAGAGGTATCTTATGTTCGATCACAGAAGTGTCATATGTTTTCAGTTCTTCATACGACCATGCGAAAACATCTTTGTATTTTCTTAACAACTCCGTTTATTTATTTTTGTTTTCCGTTGATAAATATTTAGATAGTTTAACCATTCGGGGGTTTTCTTCAGTTCCTATATTACAATCTTCAACCTCCTTTGGTTGGGGTTGTAGGGTGGTTTTTGAAGGGATATCATCATGATTAAAAAGTCTTTCCAAAGGGATTAGACCCTTGGGAATTTGGTTGTTCTTGAGAACAAGCATTCGGTGATTTGCAATTTTATCGTGAAACTCTTTAGAACCCTCCCCCTCTTGCATGATCCAAATAGGATCATTTTGATTTTCTTGATCAGTATGTGTTTCTGCAAATTCATCTAATGATTCTAGAAACTTTCGAAGCTGCTCATCGTCTTCAAAAACCTGTCGATGTTGTATGTTATTTGGTATTGAAGGGTGATGTCTCATTTATATATGATATTTTAATTTAAAAGCAGTTGGGGGTGTGAAAGTTTATGCATCTTTGGCTAAAGCATCAGCCTATTGATTCTCGGATCTTGGGACAAAATGAAAATTCACACATGAGAATAAGTTCTCGATTAAATCCCAGACACAATTCCTATAGGACCGTAATCTAGGATGCTTAGCCTGATACTGTCGATTCACTTGTTTTATAATTAACTCGGCGTCACCAAAGACTTCGAGTTTCTTAATTTTCATCCTTCTAGCAGCTTCTAATCCTAGCACTAAAGCTTCTTACTCGCATACATTTTTTGTACAATCCACATTCCACTGAAGCCTATATGAAAAAGGAATAACAAATTGATCATCGGGAGACACAAGAAGTGCTCCTACCCCAGCTCCAAGGAAAGACGAAGAACCATCAAAATACATTTTCCATACACCAGTGCTATATACATTTTTCTTTATTTCTTTTTTTTCAATTTTTTCTTCTATACATTTATCGTCTACATCTACTTCAAAATCGTCATCAATAGATAATATACAATTTCCTAAATCTTGGTCAACAATATAAATAGGATGATTGTTGGGGTTGTTTGGGTCACCTACAGTAAATGCCAAACTAGTCTCTCTGTAAAGACGAGTGTATTGGCCTCCGAAAACTGGAATTGTAGCATATGTCATATCCAGTTGGAGAGATCCTCCAAGCTTGGCACCCCATGATCTATATAATAGCATACCATACTTTGGGGGAATGTCAGCGACCACTACATCCATAAGAATACTTTTAGCAGGTATTTGAGCCAAACCTACCACTAGGTCTTTAATCATACCTATGCATTTTACTTTCCTCGAATCGAAAGAATATACGTCACCATAGGGCCTTGTGATTTCAAGACCAAGTTTTTCCATAATTGCCTTTGGCATAACATTGTGGGAAGCTCTGGAATCCAACATAAAGTTATGGAGAAGGTGGTCAAACAGGGTTAACGTAATATAAAAAGGAGCCACGGTGTCTCTTGCACCTTCGAAGTGTGGACCAAAGACTATGTTAGGTTTGTCATCCTCTAAGTTGATGATGTCGGCCTGGCTTTCATCTTCAGAAAAATTAATCATTTTGGCAATTTGTTTTCTGTATATGGGATTTTTAGCTAACTCAACAAGGGGAATAGGAATTTTGATTTTATTTATTTCATTTTCCAAATTGAAGTTTCCTAGAGCCTTGTCATTTTCGATGTTCGGGACTTCCATACCTTTCTTTTCAGTTTTTCATTGAGATGTGAACTTGTTTTCATTTATAGGAGCTTGTGTCTTCATAGGGAGTGTTTCTTTTCACAGACTGTTTATCAGCAACTTTTGGAGTTGCCTCATCGGTTTCACTTCTTGGAAAACTCTTTTTTGTCAGAACATTTGGGAGACTTTTATTTCTTGGTATTAAATTATATTTTCCCTGTAATTCAGCTATAATATCATCTGCAATATCTTGATATGTGAAATCATCAGTCATATTATTGATAACATGTTCTTCCGATGTACTTTATTTACTTAAAGATGCTTCGTAATCTTGTCTCGATAAATAAGGTGATTTATTATCGTCACCAAGGTTACTAATATCTTCATCGATTTCTTCAAAATCTCCTAAATCTTCCTCTCCAATGTAGTTTTCACTTTTAAAAGGTGTTGAAATTTTTTTATCTTCATTTTTAATTATTTTCTGTGGTCCCTAAGGATCGGGATTTCTTCGAAAATCTTTTTTGGGGAAATTATCTCTTTTCGATTTCTCTAGTTCCATTTTTGAGATCTTGTTTGAAAGTTCTCGAATGACCCTAGAAATCTCTTTTATTCTATCTCCCGAGGATTTTCCCGATCCTGAAGATCCACCTTGCTCTTTAAATTTCCTATTTTCTTTGTTTCCAATTTCAGTCTTTTCTTTTAGTTTCCCTGATGCCATCATGTTTGATTCAATCTCAAGCGCATCATCCTGCATTTTCGTGAGATCTATTGATCTCCTTTCTCTCAATAATAAGGTGAAGTTGGGATCAAAAGCACTAGCAAAAGTTACTTTTGCTGCAGGTTGGGAAGGTTTAACCTCAAATGGAATTTTGTTATACAACTTATTGAACCTTTGTGTGAATTCTAGAACTGATTCAGACTTTTTCTTTATAAGGGCTCCGGATTCAGTTAAGTAGTAGAGGTGATCCTTCCTCTCTCCCCATTGTCTAATAAATGCACTTTCAAGTTCTTCATAGGATCTTAAAGATCCAGCGGCTAAGGATCGGAACCAGGTCCTCACCTGTCCCTCGAAACTTTGAATGAGGAGTCTAGAATAAACATATTCATGTTCTATACCGAGTATGTCAACAAATTGATCAAAAAAGTTTATATGTTCTTGGGCAGTCAGATCACCTTCCCCTGTAAATTTCGGAAGGCTTTTCATATAATTCTCAGGAGATCATGAAGAGGAACGGGAAGAACAAGTGGAGCATATCTAGCAGCTACCTTAGCGAAAATCCCAGGAAGCGGTACTTGACCACCTCCAGGGGCACCACCTCCCGCTCCATCATCTCCTTGTGCAGCCATGGTTAGATTTGTGGTTGAAGTTCAGAAAGTGTGAGGAGAAGATTCTTGTAAATCTGGGGAAGAAACATCAGGAAAAGAGAAAGTGTCGAATGAGAGGGGAAGTGAAAGTGATCTTTCAAGAGTTTCCAAAGTATTTGATTGAGTACAGTCAGGCTGATATATAGTACATGTGGGTAAAAAGACTTGTTTAAGTGACTTTCGTGATTTTAAAATCTTTTCCAGATTGGAGACTGGCGAGGTCTGCTTGCTATCCGGGTTTTTTCTGGTGTTCTTGTGGCTAATAGCCAGTTTAGTTATTGTGGAGTCGCCAAGTGAAAAGTATTAAGACTTAGAAGGTTTTTTGTCCTTGTTCACTGTCAAAAACAGAAAATGTCAATGTTGTTCTTCCTAGGGAAAATATTTGTTTCTTCATTCCCCGGCAACGACGCCAAAAAGATGTTATTCCTGAGTTTATATTTTAAGGCTATAAAGTATACCTTCAAGGCATCTATAAATATTTAAAGGAATAATTTTGAGAATAAGAATTCAAAGGAAGGTTAAAGAAGAATCAGTTTCTCAACTGTCTATGTCTGGCTTCCTGTTGTTCTTGGATGCTAATGTCTCTCTCAATTGCAGCCCATGAACGTTCTAACTCAACCCGGTTAGTTGTTGTTTGTAAAATGGTATTAAATAAATTCAAGGCAATACTGGTTTGATCTTGAAGTCTTGGTTCAATGTTGGGTTGTCTGCTACTTGGAACAGTCATGGAGGATAAAACTTTATTTATTTGTAAAAGGATTTTAATCAAAAGTTACTTCAAATTTTCCAGAGATGAGAACAAGAAAAACAATTTTGAAATTCAAAACATTAATGTAAATACATTCAAGGTCGTTTCCTGGATTTGTAACAATTTTGAGAATCGTAAAATAACAAATAAACACTACAGAAAAATATGAGGCTTTAATCAAGAAAGAATCTCATATTTCGATATATAATAATGGAAGAAAATGAGGTTTCTAACGAAAGTTAAGTATTAAGGTACAAAAGATTTACAGGTCTTAAGATTACTAATAGCAATTTCAGAGGAAAAACTGTAAATAATTCGATAACCAAACCAATCTGAACTAGAGATCAATGATGTAGATAACTTCAAATTGATTATTCATTAGAAAAACATTGAAAGAAAAATACAACAGAGTATAATAAACAGGGTTGAAAAAAACATAGCTACAAATTTGCAGGATTCTGAATCTCGTTTGTGATCTATATTATGATGTATTTGAAAACTGTTATTACAAAATGGCTCTCTCCAAAAAATTCTGAAGCCTTTTCTCAGTCTTTAGAAACTACATTTATATATTTTCATCAAAATTTTCTCGTTGGTGACTAACCAACTTCCTAATATTATGGTTGCATAAAAATAATGTCAATCGTTTACAATTTCTTTCTAATTTCTAATAATAAAAACATTTAAAAAAGATTTTAAGCTTGCATTGATGAACTTCCTTTCTCCGCTTCAATACACTTAACGCATTTCCCCAAAAACTTCGCAAAAGTCTTGGGAGCATCTGGTATCTCATTTGCTTCAAATAAGAAAAATCTTTTCTGCAATTCGGGAAACCGATTTTCTATCATCTTTTCTGTGAATTTAATAGTTTTCAATTTTAGATTTGACATCACCATCCATTTGTTTATCTCTGTAATATTGATCAATTTAATTTTTGAAATCTTTGTTTTCATTTCCTCCAGCTCTTCTTTAAACCTTAGTTGGTGCTTGACAATATTAATTTCACCTAATAATCCGGAACAATCATCTGTTCTGATATTCAATGAAGCTCTTTCCAAGAGATAGAAAATTCCCTGGCAATCATCATTGACTTATCTTGTTATTCGTTTATATTCAGCCAGGTTTGCTTCCCACACTTTTAATATTATGTCTCCTTTGACCTGTTCAAAAATAGATAATTTTTTAATCTTTCCAACTTCTTGCTTTGATGAGAAAGCCACTGCCTTCTGAAAAGTTGTTCTAGCTGCTTTCGCCTCCCTTTCCTTCTGGAACACATTCTCCAAAGACTTATTTGTTTCTTGAAAATAATTTTGGACTACTTCCATATTCAAGAACACTTTTTGTTGTTCTTCCTCTATTCTCAAATATATCTCCAATGCTTGTGTCCTGAAATTTTCAAGTTCTACTACCTGATTAGTAATAGAAATAATTTTATCTTGTAAATGTTTGTTTTCTTCTCCCAGCTTTCGAACCTGTTCCTGTGTGACCTGCATTATGTTTTTTGCCTCATTTAAGTCTTTATTCATTTTATGGATTTCTTGCATATCCTTTAAGCTAGCTTGTTCTAGACCCTTTTGTATTCCCCAACTAATATTTCTTTCATTTTCTTTTAATTTGTCTAGCAACTGAAATATTGTTTGATCCTTCTATTCGAGCATAGTTGTTAAATTCTCAATAGAATACATATGTGTTGATTCTATAGCACCCATTGTACCTACTGATTCTGTGGCAAATTCTCCATCCTTGAGTTTCTTTCCATCTATAATAACCCTATGTTTTTTAATCGTCCCTTCTCCTCTTGGATGAATTTCCTGCTTCAAGACTACTCTTTTCTTTTTACTGAAAAAGTAAACTGATGGGGGGATTTCATCTCTTGAAATCGGCTCTAGATCACTGACATATAAAACTCCTTCATGGGGGGTTCCAAAATTTGACTGCAATGGATTTAAAGATGTGATAGGACTACCGATCTCTGTTGAAGTTGTTCCTCCTATCTTTTCTGCAGCATTTTTCATGATTTCTGGAATTGTTTCCAGCTCTTTTCTCTTCTCCGTTCCCGATTCTTTTGTTTGAGAACCTTCTATGTCTTGGGAAGATATCTCAATATTCTTCAACTTACCTTTGTTATTTTCTTTATCCTATGTATTAGTTTCAAAACCTGGAGGGGGTCCTTCCTGTTCTGGCGTTGGGGTCGAAATTTCACCCTGTAAACTCTTAGGCAGGCAACTTCACCCATGGATTTGAAAAGATGTGAATCCAGTCTGTGAGTCAGGTGGAAAGGCCTAGACTCTATTCAGTACTTCTTTATAAGACTTAACATCTTTAAATATATGATCATAAATAGATACTTCATGTTCATATTCCTTTAGATTACAATGTATGAAATTCCTACTTATTACTTGGTAGGGGTCATATTTTCTATGCTTAATATCTACTAATTTCACTTCTTCTAATGACTCAGCCTCTACCTTAGAGTGGCCTAATTTTGATAGAGAGAATTTCTCAATATGAACAGGGAAAGATGGCCATGATTTCTTCTAAAGTGCTTTTAATTCCAATCCAACACCGCCCTTTACTATTTGATAAGCTACTTCCCTGCACACCAATCTGTCTAGTAGGAATTTAGGGAGTGCATGAGGGGGAATAGTACAGCCATAAACCCTAATGTAGGAAAACTTTTCCTCAATAAACCAATCGACAACTACTTTAAGACTTTCTATGATTGTATCAGAAATACGAGGGGGCTCGCATCCGAAAAACATTTTGTGCATGGGAATAATAATAAAATGACAAACCTTGTAAAATGTGTCTTTAGCATTCTCTTCCCAAAGGGCCGAGTGATATTTATGAATAGGTTCTGGACAGGAAATGCTCCAACTCCAATTCATTAATGGAAAGGGAGTCATAAAACAAATTGCATCCATAATGTATGCAGACATATAAAAAGTTGTTGGTTGTCCCTTTGATTTGGCTGCTTTGTAGTTTAAAATTTCTTGTGTTAGGTTATCCGACAAAATCTTATGCCAGTTAAAACCATTTCCTTATGAAGCTTCCTCTAAAAAGGGCACCCAGTCTGCATGAAAATGACAGGGATCTTTTCTACCGAAAAGTCTGCATAACATAATGGCTATATAAACCATGTATTCATTTAAATAGGTTGTAGCATAAATCCCATGAGCTTCAGATCTAAACTTTGCTTCATACCTTTCCCATCCTCTAATCATATTGGGATATGTCTGGTCTGCCTCAATACATTCTTTTCTTTGAAACTCTTCTAAAAATTCAACATTAAAAGTATGTTTATGATTCGATGAGAGTTTATACATTACTTGAATGTGCTCTGGTCTGAATGAGCCGACAATATCTCCTTGCTCATTTATAATTCTCCTTGTTGGGATATCAACCTTATCCAGAGCCCAGCTGATCATATCAGTGTACACCACAAGTCTCGGGCACGCAGCGATCTTATGAAGCTCTGACTCAGCTATGTCCCGGAAATGATTTTCAGAGTCAAGATGAGCATTCTCAAACTCATATTCCAGCAAATCTGAGATTTGAGTCCAAGTTTTAATAGAATCTATTACATGTGGAGTGGTATCGGAGATAATATCTCCTTCATGTGCGTCTTCATTCTTCTTCAGTGCCTTTCTGGGTGCCATGACTTCTGTGTTTTATTGAAAACCTATCACAGAGAATGGATGAACGATCTCAACTTAGAATGAAAAACATAGACATTCGAATGTTTATTTTGAATATATTTAAAAAATGACAAGATTTGCACAACTGTCACGAATTTAAAGATTTTAATGAAGAATATATTTTACCGAGATACACTTTTAATGTTCGTATTTAGGTACCTTCGGGTTTTGAAGAAAACGAGAAAACTACTTAAATGGTAAGCGAAACATAAATGAACACCTAAGAATGATTACCATTAATCTTGTTTTTAAGAAAAGGTTAAGTAATGTTAATCATAATTTAAAGATGAAAACTTCCTTTTTCGGGGTTTCAGAAATCCTGATGTTGAGAGGTATGCAGTTGATGAAAAAATGATTTCCAAAAATGCGAAATCGCGAAATCATGATGCTTTAATTAAGATTTAAACACTTTTAGCACGTTAATTAATTGAGATTAGACTTTTTTCGGGATTTCGGGAAACATGATGACATGAGACGTGTGTTATTAATAAAATCCGATCTCCGAAATCACGAAATCGCGATGGCTTGTTTGTTTTAAACAGGACTTAACTTATCTTAATTAACTAAACAAAAACAATTAAGGCCAAAATATAATTAGTTTAATTTAACGTGACTTATGGATCGGGGTTTTGGAAATCGGGATTTCGAGAAACATGATGACAGGAGATGTGCTCTCACAGAACCACGAATC
Source organism: Picea glauca (assembly GCA_000966675.3). Lineage (NCBI taxonomy): Eukaryota > Viridiplantae > Streptophyta > Pinopsida > Pinales > Pinaceae > Picea > Picea glauca. The sequence goes on from JZKD02S0231571.1 coordinate 212,138, forward strand.
CCGAAATCGCGACATAATTATTTTAACCCTTAATCTTTCTTAGAAGAGATTAAATTAATTTGTGCTTAAATTAAGATTCCAAAGTTTCAGGAAATCGTGGATCGGGGTTTTACGATTCGATTTGCATCAAAAATTTGTTTGCAGGAAACCCCGAATCCCGAAAATTTAAAGTTTAATTTAAAAAATTGTAAATTTAAATTTCAACACGTTTTAAATAATTTTCAAATAAAAAGCGTTGGAAGTCTTATATTTTTTGTATACCCTCTTTCCATTTGTTATTCGAAAGAAAAAATTAAAAAATTAAGAAAAAGGTATCATGAATTTAGAAATGATACGAAACTCTTGTTTTATGAAAAGCCGAAACCCAAAAAAGAAAAAATCTAGGCCTTAAGGATAAAAATTTAAGATCTGTTTCAACAATACCAACCCACAACAACGACTAGATTGGTTCCTCAAATCACTAGTCTGTGTCATTTCCAAAGATGTGGCTACAACCTTTCCTCAAATTAAATATGAGGCCATCACAAAGGCCCAACAATTTTATTTTATTTGTTCCCAATTGCGGTATGTATACATGGTATTTCCATATGCTACTCATCCTCTTCCCTTTGGTCAAGACAAACTTGGAACGTCACATGCCATAAATGGATTGATTGGGTCCATGGCCTATTTTAACCCATATGCTCAATTATTACCCATGTTTGGGGCCAACCAATACCATCAAGCATATGGGGGGAACCCATACTATCCTCCACCCACCCCTCAACCCCCATTTTATAGTTCCTCCTACTCCCTATATGGGAGGGCATGTACCCATACCACCAACCAACCCGGTGCAAGTACCACTTCTAGTTCCACCACCTACCACATCAGACAACTCCATTAATGGAGGCGTCACATCCACCTTCTACATGCAATATGAAGTCCCCCCACAAGGTAATCCATATTACCCTTTCCATAGTCCCCCTCAACTTGTTTCCCCACCACATGGACAACAACAGGAAGGTGTGAATTTTATTGAACCTTCTCCTATTTAGCAAGTCCAAGACTTTTAAAAATTGAATATTTCCAATCCCCCTAGTCAATACAATACCAAAAAAAGGAAGGGAAAGAACAAAAATAACACCAACCAAGGGAAGGGGGGAAACCCTCTACAACAAAACACCCCAGCAGGGGGAAACCAAAACCATGGAAACCCAAATCCCCAAGGGAGAAATAACAATGGCCAACAAAAACAAGGGGAAAATAACAACCTCAAGAATAAATTACCTTGCACACTCTCCTGTGAATATGGTCATTACACTCACCATTTCCCTCAAATTTTTGATTACAAAAGGATGAAGGAAGCCATGAATCCACCAAGTCCCCCTACCCCACAACGACCACCACAAGTCCCTCAAAACTTATATATGCAACCACAAACCCTCACGGTCCTACAAAATCTGATTCCCCACCAAGGA
>JZKD02S0231571.1:230019-244478 GCA_000966675.3 Picea glauca
TAAAAATTATTCACCCAAATTCTATAGGATAAAATTATTTTACCTTAAAAATCGCCAAAAATTTATAAAAACTATATAAAATCCTTAGAAATTTGAATATTTTTACAAAAATATCACCTTTCATTTATAGTTGGCATATGAATGATTAGTAATATTCACCAAGGTTTCTACATTTTAAAATAATTTTCCATATTTAAAATCATCACTGGTGCTATTCGATTTGGTACATGCCAGGGTCATACCTCAGTTTATTCCTTTCAATATTTTTGTCCGGGTTCTTCCAATTTTTGGCCTTTTGCTACTCCTTGTGTTGGATGATTGGGGATGCCTTTATTCCCTTCTTCCATCATATATCTTGCTATCAACTTCAACACATCTTTCTATGGGACAGGGATCTAGAGTTATTTTTAGTATTTGGGGCTTGCAGTAATCAGTGACAAGTTCCCTCTCTATTGACAGTGGGAATACATCAATGTCCCTTGATCGGTAGATTATATCAAGAGTTTGGCATCAGATCCTATATTCACACTTTTTAGATTATACTAGTTACCTTGAAACCCATTATCATCGTCGATGGGTTATATCACATTTGTTAATAGTATAAATCAATGACTAATAATCAAATGATGTCTCATTGTGTTTGACTTCAACATATTTATTCTCATAGTGTAGAATCATACCACCGTAGGTTGTTTTGAAGGCCTCGGGTGAAGTACAAACATCACATATTTTGTGCTCCTACCCGGCCTGCATTGATTATACCACCCTCAATGAAATCGGTACTTTCATAGGATCATATTTTTCACTTCATCGGCTCTAGATATCCTCTTATTTGATTCTAGGGCATATCTCCACTATGCATCCATTTGTTGCTATGATCTACATTTGCATGGATCCAATATGTATTCCTCTCATGGCCATGATTTCTACTTTCATATATCACATGGATCCACTATGTACATTTTTCATGGCCATGGAAATATGTTATCATTTTATACTCCATGGATCCATGATGTAATTGATTTGGCAGCCAGACTTCTATCACTCCTGAGCATGTTTATGATGGACTCGAGAAGAGAATACTCTTACTTGATTTCTGTTGTAGGTTATATTCTTGGATCAATTTTCTAGGTACTTTCATTTGAACTTACTTCAGTGCACCCTCGCCTCTTAGAGTTATAATGTAATTCATCCATTAGTTTCTCTTCTGACCTTGCACATTAGGGGGCATATTTTATAGAAAAAAATTTGACCCCATATTGCATATGTGAGATGGCCTAGTCCATTCCTCATCTTTCAAACCTTAATCCCACTCTCCTTCATCAAAATCATCTTAAAAAATATTATATTTGTTGATTTACACTATTCATCCATGTGCAACTAGCATACATATGTTATTTTCCAGTGTGCAAATTGCATACAACCCCATTTTTGTGAAAAATAAAAATTTTCCATACTTTTGGGTAGGGTTTACATCTTTTCCAAATCCTAAACCTCCAATTTCCTGTACACAACAAAATGTAACCATATGAACCTCTTTACGATGGTATACAAGAACCTATCGGTGTGTAGATGAGAGGGGCCAACCTTGGTGCAAGAACATGTTGTCAGTTTGTGTAACATCCCAGGTTTTGAACCCCCATTTTAAATAATGTATTGTTACAATGTTGAGAGGCCAGAGTGCCCAAACAATTATTAAAAGTCCAGTGTTCCCAAGAAATGTAATGTTTTTATCATTATTAATAATAAACACATCGTTGGATGCTAGACGGAAAAGGACTAGAGTTATAGGGGGCTATGATTCCACAAGAGAGGGCGCTTGAGGGGATAAGTGTTTATTCCTATTTTAATTACCCTTTTTGTCTAAGGAAGGGGATCGGTTACATGAGCTTCTTGGGGAAGGCCAAGAGGTTCTTGAATCCACACGAAGTTACTTAAACCTATCTCTGGTCTGATTGGGGGGTTCGAATGATGGCTTCTACAATAATTTCCTGTACGATTCATTCATTTCCCTCATGCATTTTCATGCACCCACTTACCTATTTATTGATCCATCCTCATCATCGTCTTGGCTTGGGAAAGGGAACTGAAATATTGAAGAATTAGCCATAGGATAGTTGGTTGTAGTGGTTGTTGGTGTGATCCAGCCGTGACTTGAGGCTTGGATGTCTGAGATGTGTTGGCCTGTGTCCATCATTTCTCATAGCTGCGAGTCCTAAGAGTTAAAGCATTGATATTCTTGACTAGTTGTGTTGAATCCCGAATAAGGAGAAGGACTGCCTGAGGGACTGTGTGGCAGAGAAAGTTGGAGGTCCATTCTCTCGGGTGGTGCAAGTTGGGTAGAAGAGAGTTGGGTACTTGGATTTCCATGAGAGATGGGAAGCCTATGAGAGATTGGGTGCTAAATGGTTTGGGAAGCCAAGTAACACTCTTTAACCATCCTTGTGGATTCATCGCCCTGGTTCGAGGGTGACGTTGTTGTTGAGATTTGGAACAGTAGTGTCTATGGTTAGGTGGACCGTCCTTGGTCTACATCCGGTTAGTGCCATATTTCATAAAGATAAGTTCTCTCTATTATGGTATCATTTACATGTATATGAATGTATTTTCATTGTGTATATTTAATTATCGTTTAATTGAATCTTTAGACTATGCATGATTGTTGGATATTGGTGTGCATGTTGCTAAATCTTGTATCTTATGCATCCTTAAATTTTAAAAAGGTATCGATAAGAGAAAGAAGTCCAAGGGTGGGCTTGAAGATAGCATGCCCCAACGTATGGGTGGTTGGGTATGTTACAGATTGGTATTAGAGCTTCTGGTTGAAACATCGAGCTTGTATGGGTTTGGCCTGTTGGGAAAAGTCTCGTGGTTACATATCAAACTTTGACCGTGGATTTGAAAATATCAGGAGGAATGGTGTTGCAAAATATACGTGGTAGATAGAATGTTAGAGATTGGTTGTAAGAGGTTCGAAGGGTTGTGATCGTCCCCCTTTGAATTCAGGAGCATTCACCACTATAGGATCAGGAGAGATATGGGATCATTGGATCGGAGGACAGGTGAACAAGGATCGTTCGATGAAAAGGAAGCAAGGGTTAATGTCACAACCATTAGATCCCATGGGAGAGAGAGATCAATGGATAGGAGGCATTGCAGGGAACTAAGTTGCATGGGAGTTAATTTCCCAAGGCAGTCCCGCAATCCAAACCATGGTTTCCCCAAGAGGTTACGTGTCAACATTAGGAGAATTGCGGGGTGAAAAGAGGGTTACTCCAAAACACCAATGTGTGCCCCTGTAAATTGAAAGGCATGCATTGATGTGACATGTTAGGGCTTGAACATAGAAAAAACATATAGCTGAAGTAGTTTGGGGCCATCCATCGTCAAGGAGAGACAGGTCACATGAGATCCACAACTCTAGAAGTTTGTGGACGAGGAAAAGGTGAAATAGTCGAAGTAGATCATGATCATCGATCACCAAGAGGTACGTGTCAGTAGATTAGTAACTCTGGAGAAATATTTTCGAGAGGTTTTTAGTTGAGATTTGAGACTCCTGAAGCTCAGAGAGCTGGAGAGCCGATGTAAATCTCGATCATCTGATCATCCAAAATAGATGTCAGACGCGAGATCATCTGGAGTAAATCTCAAGTGTCGAATCGTCCAAGGTGAGTCTGGGCTATCTGATCTAAAAGAGACATGGTGCAGATCCGTGGACTCCAGGTAAAGACCCAAAGTGAATCGCAGCCATCTGATCTAGGAGGACACACGATAGAAATCCGCGCACTTCAGGGGAAAGAGAAGGTTTGAAGTTTGAGATTTCCAAAAACTGAAGACCTAAAAGGATCTCAACCATTGATCTGTCGAGAGCAATGCGTCACTAGATCCAGATCTTTGGATAAAATTCAGTGGGGTCAAATAAGTTTTGAAATTTGATATTTCCGAAGTCTGAAGACTCGAAGTAAGCCTCAACCGTCATATTAAGGAGGACACGCAGTGCATATTCATGGACTCTAGGTGAAGACCTGAAGTGAATCTTAGTCATCTGATCCAGGAGGACACATGGTGAAAAATTGGCCAGTTCAGGAATTCAGAGTTCGAGAGAATTAGAAGTGTGCTAGTATGGAAACTCTTGAAGTCCCAAATCCAGAAGATTCGAAGTGAAGGGGAACAATGATGTCACCTAGAGGTGATGTGGAACCTGGAATTTTTGAAGTGACGTGGCTTGCAGAAGTCACCTGGGAAGACCTGGACACATGGGATGTGTGCCACATGTCAGTAAGTTTTGAGAATTCGGAGCATTGCAAAGTCAGTTAGAACGTGACATGTGTAACCCACCTAATTGGGCCACGTGTCCGCTTCCATTATTTCTCCACATGGTGATAGATCGTCTAGTCCATAGATTGGGAACTCTAGAGGGGAAATATGTGACAGGTTGCATTGTTTCAAAAAATCTTGAAGGATCAAAGGTCGGAGTACATATAGACCATAGAAGACACACATCCAAGGATCGTTGACTTAAGGTGAAATCACTCTGGGAGAAAGTGCAGGAGGAAAGTTTTAAACTTCCAAAGCCCAAAGAGCCGAAGCGATTCACAGTTGTTGATCTGTGGGAGGAAACCCATCAGAAGACCATAAAATTTGGGTAAAATTGTTCTAGGAGGGGGAAAGAGAGGAACATTGAGACTCCCAAAGCACAGAGTCCCGAAGTGGATCTCGACCGTTGATCATGAAAGAGGACGAGGACCGTTGATCCATTCATGGCTGAAAGTTTTGAAGTCTCGAAGCTCTGGACAAGTGATTTTTCAGCTAAGCACAGGGTCATATGCAGATTGACAGCTGAGGGAAGGAGGGATAAAGACCAAATTGATTTCCTTCAAGACAGAAAAGTTCTAAGGAAGGATTTAGTCGCAGTTTCTAGTCATGGTCACATGGGAAGGTGGTTTGAAGGAAGCGCCTGTGCAAGATGAAATTTTGTTTCAACCAAGGACAAAAGGACATTGTTATTTTTGGAGAATGGGGATATGATCTCCATGAACAAATAAAAGAAAGAGACCTGTAGCATACTTTGGAAATTTTGTTTATCATATGCCTAATTCTAACAAAATGGTCTCTTGCACATTTTGCATAATTAAGGGGCTTAAACACATAAACTTAGGATGCGTATTGAGGAAATGGAAGAAGGAGAGGGAGCCTCCAGTCATGATAAGGAGGCCAAAGGCCAAGATACCAGATTTGGTAATGCAGAGACAGAGTATAATGGATGCAAGGCAAAGGGAGAGAAGGAAACGTTAATAGAAATGGTAAGAAGCCTAAAGATGGAAGTGCAGAGCTACGAAAAAGACAACAAGAGACTGATGAGAGAGAAAATTCAAATAAATGCTTGAGTGTTGCAGAGCTTAAATTAGTTGAAGAGACAAACGAAGAAGGGATGAAACTCAAGATAAGAGGAAGAAGTTAGGTTCCATGAAAGAAGGGATGACCGTGGAAGAGCTAGTTATTCCAGAATTACTAGCAAAGCTCATGGACACTACTCACCTCCTTACTTAGAAAGAAATTTTTATGCATAGGAAGATCCCGTAAGCAGTCCATAGGTGTCTCCTATCAAACACCAAAGAAGAAAATAAGAGGTAGATAGTTTTCAAGGAGAGTTGAGGAAGCTCAAGCCACCTTCCTTTGAGGGTGAAAGAGAAAGGGAATATGATGTCGAAGCATGGTTGCTTGGGCTCAGGAGATATTTTCAGTTGCATAACTATTCATCCAACCTGGAAGACAGGATTTCCACCTACCATTTACACAGGAAAGTTGCAATGTGGTGGGACCAATTGAAGCAAGTGGAACATGTTAATGAAAGTAAGATCACTTGGAAGGAGTTCAAGAAGTACTTCCAGAAGGAGTACCTCTCAGAGCATTTCTATGAAAAGAAAATGCAAGAGTTATTTGAACTCAGGTTGGGAAGCATGACTATAGCAGAGTATGAGAAGAAGTTATTGGGATTGTTAAAGTATGTCAGGTTTCATCAGCAATGAGAAAGTGAAAATATATACATTTGTAAGTGGACTTCCATCCTTTTATAAGGAAAATATCAAGCATGATGAACCCAAGACCTTGACTGAGGACATTAGGAAGGCTAGATACTTGTATGAGCAAGGCTAAGGAAGAGAATCCCTTCAGAAATATTGGAAGGACAAGAAAAATGTGAAGTTCGATCAAAAAAGGAAAGGATTCAAACCTTCCTTCAATAGGAATGATCCTAATACAAATCATCAGGATCAGTATTCTAAGAGGGATTTCAGGAAGGAAGATTCCTTGGGAAAAAGGGGAAGACCACCAATCCAATGTTGGGGATGCAAGGAAGATCACTTGTACAAGTATTTCCCACACATAAAATACAGAGTGAAGACTGTGCACAACATCCAAGAGGCTACAACAGTCGAAGATATGGGAAGAATCTATGCAGCTTTAAATGATCGACAAGCTGAGTACTAGTCCAATATGATCAAGGTGGAAGGTAAGATCCTAAATCAATATTTAGGTATTTTGATTGCTTCAGGAGTAAGTCATTGCTACTTTGATCCTAAGATAGTGGATATATTACATTTGGAGAAAATTAAACTTGGAAAAGAAAGTTTGGTTCAGTTAGCCACTGGAACCAAAAGAAGAATCCATAACATGGTCAGAACTTGTTCCATAAGTCTTAATGGCATGAATACTAGTATTGATCTAAATATCATACCATTGGGATCTTATGATATTCTGATTAGAATGGATTGGTTGGACAAGCATCATGTTGTCCTAGATTTTCATAACAAGACATTTACATGTCTTGATGGAAATGGAAAACAAAGCACCATGAAAGGAGTTCCAAGACCCATCTCTATAAGGGAGATTTCATCCTTACAGCTAAAAAGATGTTTTAGGAAAGGATGTCAATTGTATGAAGCTCATGTGGAAGAGCCAGATAATACAAAGGGTCCAAGCTTCGAATATTTCTCAGTACTACAATAATTTGAGGATGTATTCCAAGAAATACTCAGATTGCCACAAAGAAGGGAGATAGATTTCTCAATTGATTTAGTGCCAGGAGTTTCCCCGGTTTCAAAAACACCTTACAGAATGAGCACACCAGAGTTAAAAGAATTAACAATGCAGTTGGAGGAATTGTTGAAGAAAGGGTACATACGTCCAAGTGTTTCACCTTGGGGAGAACCAGTATTTTTTGTCAAAAATAAGGATGGAACCTTGAGGTTTTGTATTGACTTTTGATAGCTGAACAAGTACACTATAAATAAAAAGTATCCTCTACCCCGAATTGATGACCTCTTTGATCAGCTAAGAGGAGAAAAGATATTCTCAATGATTGACCTGAGGGTAGGATACCATCAAGTAATAATCAAGGATGAAGACATTCATAAGACAACCTTTAGGACCATGTATGGGCATTATGAATTTGTAGTGGTGCCGTTTGGACTGACCAATGAACCAGTTGTATTCATGTGCTTAATGAGCGGTGTATTAAGAAATTATTTGGACAAGTTTGTCATAGTATTCCTGGATGACATACTTATCTATTTTAACTTTGAAGAGGAGCATGAACATCACTTAATACTGGTATTGCAAGTACTGAGAGAACATCAATTTTATGCCAAGTTGAGTAAGTGTTCTTTTTATCAAAAGAAGACCCATTCCTTGGGACACATTATTTCATAGAAGGGCATAGCAATAGATCCATAGAATATCAAATCCATTAGAGGATGGCCAACACCCAAAAATGTGTCAGACGTCAGATATTTTATGGGATTAGTTGGCTATTACAGAAGGTTCATAGTAGGGTTCTCTAAGATTTCTCATCCCATCACTTCTTTTCAAAATAAGGGAACTAAATTTGAATGGACGCTCAAGTGTGAAAAGAATTTTAATCTGTTGAAGGAATTACTTACTAGTGCACCTGTATTAAAGATTGTTGGCCCAAATGAAGGTTTTGTGGTATGTACAGACGCATGTAAGGAAGGACTTGGGGAGTCCTCATGCAAAATGGGCATGTCATTGGATATGAGTCCAAAAATCTTAAGGAACATGAGAGGAACTATGCCACGCACGACTTGGAACTTGTTGCCATTGTTCATGCCTTGAGGATGTGGAGGCAATATATCATGGGGAAGAAATTCGAGTTAAGGATAGACCACATTGGCCTGAAGTATCTTTTTCAACAGCCAACCTTGAATGCCAAGAAAAAAAGATGGCTAGAATTTTTAAGTGAATATGAATTTGATATCAATCATATCAAGGGAAAGGAGAATAAAGTTGTCAATGAACTTAGTAAAATAGTTCATATCATGCATGCTACTATTTTCAGTATGCATCAGTCAGACTTGAAGAGCAGAATTTTAGATGGTCTTGTTATAGACCAACATTACCTATAGGTAAAGGAAAACTTACAACAAGGAGATGTACAACAAAAAATAAAGGAGTATGAGATAAAGGAAGATGGGATACTCATGCATAAAAATAGAATCTATGTTCCTAGTTCTAGAGAACTGAGGAATTTGGTACTGAAGGAAATGAAGGTTGTTGCTTATGCTGGACATCCCGATTACTAGAAAAAAATTACAGCAGTAAGAAGCCAATTATTTTGGCTAGGAATGAAGAAGGATGTTGTTGATTACATCACTCAATGTATGGAATGTCAGAAGGTGAAGGTTGAGCATAGGCACCCAGTGGGTTTGCTGCAGCCATTGCCAATCCCAGAGAAGAAATGGGAAGTGATCACCATGGATTTTATCATGGGATTACCCAGAAAAAATAAGCAACATGATTCAATCATGGTGGTGGTTGACAAATTAACAAAGGCTGCTCATTTTGTGCCTATGAAGACAATGCATACAATTGCTAATATTGCAGAAATTTTCATGAAGGAAATTGCTAGGTTGCATGGGATACCTAGGATAATTGTCTCAAACAAAGATACAAAGTTTACCTCCAATTTATGGAGGGGATTGTTTAAAGGATTTGGCACAAATATAAGCTTTAGCACAACATATTATCCCTAGGCAGATGGGAAAACAGAGAGGGTAAATCAAATAATTGAAGACATGATGAGAATGTATGTGATGGATAAGCCATCTAAGTGGGAAGATTACTTACACTTGGTTGAGTTTTCATATAATAATGGGTATCAAGCCTCATTGAGAATGAGCCCATTTGAATCCTTGTACGGTAGGAAATGCGATACTCTAGTAAGCTGGGACAACCCAATAGATAGAGTGGTACTTGGGTCGGAATTGCTCAAGGACATGGAAGACCAGGTGGTCAAGATCAAACAAAATTTAAAGGAAGCTTAGGATAGACAGAAAGTTTATGCAGACAAGAAAAGGACAACTACAGACTTTAAATTAGGGGAGCATGTACTTTTGAAAGTGAAGCCCAAGAAAAACTCTTTGAAATTGGGTAGTTGTACAAAGCTGGCAGCCAGATTCTGTGGTCCATTTCAAATATTGGACAGAATAGGGCCAATTGCATACATGCTTTCATTGTCTGCTTCCATGAATGTGCATAATGTATTTCATTTCTCTTTACTAAAGAAATATATACATTATCCTAACAATGTTATTGATTGGCGTCTAATTCAGGTAGAGACAAAGGGAGATTTTTAGGTTCGGCCAGTGCGGTATTGGATAGAAAAGTCAAAATGCTCCAGAATTGAGTTATAGAACTGGTAAAAGTTTAGTGGACCTGTTACGGTCCTAAATATGCTACCTATGAGCATGAAGATTCCATGTGGGCAGATTACCCACAGATTTTTGAATAAATTTGATATTTTGATCTCTATTTTGTATATGCACTGAGGACAGTACCAAAATAAGGGGGAGGGGATGTAACACCCCATGTTTTGAACCCCCATTTTAAATAATTTATTTTTACAATGTTGAGAGGCCAGAGTGCCCAAACAATTATTAAAAGGTCAGTGTGCCCAAGAAATGTAATGTTTTCATCATTATTAATAATAAACGCATTGTTGGTTGCTAGATGGACAAGGACTAGAGTTATAGGGGGGCTATGATTCCATAAGAGAGAGGGCTTGAGGGGCTAAGTGTTTATTCCTATTTTAATAACCCATTTTATCGAAATAAGTGGATCGGTTACGTGAGCTTCTTGGGGAAGGCCAGGAGGTTCTTGATTCCCCATGAAGTTACTTAAACCCACCTCTGGTTTGATAGGGGGGTTCGATTGATGGCTTGTTTGATGATTTCCTGTACGATTCATTCATTTCCCTCACACACTTTCATGCATCCACTTACCCATTTATTGATCCATCCTCATTCGTGTCTTGGCTTGGGAAAGGGAATCGAACTGCTGAAGAATTAACCACGGATAGTTGGTTGTAGTGGTCGTTGTTGTGATCCAGTAGTGAGTTGAGGCTTTCATGTCTGAGATGCACTGGCCTGTGTCCAACATTTCTCACAACTGCATGTCCTGAGAGTTCCAGCATTGAGACTCTTAACCTATTACGTTGGAGTCCGAATAAGGAGAAGGACTTCCTGAGGGACTGCGTGGCAGAGAAAGGTGGAGGTTCATTCTCTCAGGTGGTTCAAGCTGGGTAGAAGAGAGCTTAGTACTTGGATTGCTATGAGAGTTGGGAAGCCTGTGAGAGCTTGGGTGCTGACTGGTTTGGGAAGCCAAGTAAGAATCTGGAACCATCCTTATGGATTCATAGCCCTGGCTCGAGGGTGACGTTGTTGTTGATATCTGGAACAGTAGTGTATATGGTTGGGTGGAACATCCTTGGTCTGCAACCAGTTGGTGTCATCTTTAATAAAGATAAGTGCTCTATGTTATGGTATCATTTACATGTATATGAATGTATTTTTCGTTGTGTATATTTAATTATCGTTTAATTGAATCTTTAGACTATGCATGCTTGTTGGATATTGTTGTGCATGTCGCTAAATCTTGTATATTATGCATCCTTAAATTTTAAAAAGGTATCGGTAAGAGAAAGAATTCCAAGGGAGGGCTTGAAGGTAGCATGCCTAGGCCTATGGGTGGCTAGGTATGTTACAGTTTGCTAGCTTCCTTATTCCCTGAATCTCTGAGTAGTATCCCTTGATCTGGAAATTTACTTTTCAATATCTCTTCCTCTCTCCTATATGATTGTTGGGTGTGTTCCTATCTCTTCCATATCATATGAGGATCAAGTACTCCATTTTTTAGTTTCTTCTTGAAGAGTTCAATTGAGGAACTCATACAGTTGGTTTCAAGGCAGTGTCATCAGTCAAAATCAGGTTTTAAATCACCTGTTCATATTGATTAATAAAAGAGTTCTATTTTCCTCTAATCTATGTGCAATTATATTTAACTAGTTCTTATATGTTGAATTTTCTTTACATAACTAGATTTACATATTGCGTTTATAATTTAATTTGATATCTATCTTGCTACAATATCTACTTGGTTTATTTTGTAGGATGGTTGAGACAAAGGCTTGGATCAAGTACAAGGCCGAGAGTGAGAATATTCATCAAACGTTTGGATATAAGGTACGATATATTTCTTTCTCTCTTCCAAGTATTAATATTTTCTTTATTTATCTATATATTGGAGGGTAGGTTCAGTATTTTAAATATGGTTATGATTTGTTGTGACATGGACCCAAGTTCATAGGGTAGAAAATCGCAAAACATAAAGTTGATATAAAATTGTCCCCAAGGGTTAGCTCACTTGGTCTTGATGTTAGACACGCGCAGTCTCCCCCGAAGTCTGGGAGGTCACTGATTCATTTTTTTTACTTTCAATTACCTTGTGTGTAGAATAAAAGTATATCATAATGTAGAATAAGGATATTGTTAAAAATATTATTAGAGAAAAAATTGAGAAATTAAGATCAAAAGTATCTCTCTATCATGACCAGTGTAAAAATGAAAATAAACATTTCTAAAATAATATTAAACTTTCATGAGCTTCATAATGAAATTAGGCATTGGTCAATTCCCAGAAGACATGAAATTGTTTGTCAACTTTCTAACACTAAGAAGGTTGAATATGAAAAACACTTTCTCTTAGAGTGTCCATCATATACCCATATTACATCTCAATTTCAAAATATGTGTCCCACTACAAGCCTTCTTAACCTTTTTACTCAATAAAATATGGTGATCTTGGAACATTTTTCTTAATTCTTTTCAAGAACATGAACATAATTCTAAGGAATACCAAGTAATCTCTTACCTTTTTAAGGTCTGATAGACCAAATTCGGCCTTAGTGTATGTTAATCACCACCATCATCATCATCATCATAATTCCACATGTCAATTTCATATTAAATCATTGAAGGAATTGCATATCTCTCTCATATTGAGAATTAGAAAGCACCCATCAATGCAATAATATTTTTGTACTTTTAGTTACTCTTTCACTCTCTATATATGAAGTTGATAAAGAATTATTTTAATTAAGGTGGATATTGAAATATTTTATTTATGGTTGATATTGAAACATTTTTTTTTTATTATTCTTTTTCAATTCCACATTTCAACTCCATGTTAAATGGTATTAATATTTTTTTTCATGCCACTTGTCAACTCCATGTTGATCACAAAAGGAATTACACATCTCTCTCATACTAATCTATAAAAAATATCTTAAGACACAAGAAATATTTTTTCTTGATTATTAAATTTTCCTAAACCCGTTAATTACCGCTATCATATTTGTTTAAGGCGTGGGTTTCATTTTCCAGGCAACCTGAGTTCAATACCCTTACAGTGTTTTTAGTTGAGAGGAGACACCCAAAAATCTAGCCATGTTAGGGGTTGGTGCATCCTAGGTTGGGTGAAATCCTCAGGTGATTTTGACGCATTAGATTCCCTTGGGTTGTGGTTTCTTCCAATGGTTGAAATGTTGTTCCCGCAAGTGAAAGGCATTTCTAACAAAAAACAAATCCTAAACCCAAATTTCAAAATCTTAAATTCTTACAACAAAATATTAACATGTATACCTATTAAACCCCATCACATCTTAGAATTTTGTCATGATGTCAACAATTCAAAAAATTTTAAATCTTAATATCTTTCTATCAATTGAAGTGTGGTTGAGAAGACTTACCTCAAGGAAATATGGTGCTAGAAGGATTACAATCACCAACAAATATTATTCATAATTTAAAATAAGGTTCAGTGCTCAAGCTACAACTTTTTAGAAATTTACATATAATACCTAAGCCATTGGGCTAAAGTTTCTGTTGGAACAAGTAAACTCCAATGGAAGAATTCTAAAAAGAAAATCTAAAACTTTGATGGTAGAAGTCTAAAAAGAAAATCTAATTTTTGAGTTGATAGTATTATTTAATCAAAACATTATCTTTGTGTAACCATCGTTATATGATAGACCCTGAGCACATATTTATCTAGGCTATCAAAATTCACTAAAATATTTGTCCTTTTCTCATTTCCATGTGAAATTCAATTGATGTTCTGGAAATTTGTTTAATGAATCCAACAAATTCAAAGCTGGCAATATATTCACTTTCCCCTTTTCTCATTTCCCTTCTACAACTAAATTGATGTTATGAACCTTTGTGTAATGAATCCAATGAATTCAAAGTTGGGAGCATATTCACATTTTGTAACAAAAATATAACCTGAAGCCCATTATAAATTTATTAAAATTATAAATTAAACACTTATACAACTATAGGTCTTAGAGCTAGTGTTGGTAACCTCGAATGCTATTGATTGTGCTAACACTTGAAGGACTATGACCAGAGACCACCATTTTGATCATTTTTTCCTCCTTCACTAACATCGATGTGCCTTAATAATGTTATTTATTTACGGAGGTAATGAGAAGGGAGGTGATAATAATACTTTCCCAACTGGTTTCAATCACTTGGTATGCTCATGATTTCTGACTTGAAATGCCCATGACTAAAACATTGGAGGTAAACAACATAGTCACCTTGTGAAAACATGGGAAGCTAGGTATAATTTATTCGTTCTTAAATCTTTGGGTCAAAGAATAGGAAATAAACTATTTCATTCTCTCATTAAATTGTCAGAATTAACATTTCATTCTATGTCTTGGTTCTACCAATTTGTTGGCCGACATAATATCTTACACAATCATCATTGAAATTCTGATGAAATTCTAAATGAGAAGGAAAGCTAACAATTGTTTTCTTACCTCTGAGCCTCATTCCTCATTTCATTCCTCGTTTTATTGTTTTTTGGGATTGTGATACGAATATTATGGGTGCTTACAGTCTAAGTTCAGATGTATAAGTCATAAATTCACATTTTTATGTAAAAACGAACTTGGTAGATATGTAATTGATAGATTCAAACCTAATCAAAATTGAGTTCGTCAAAAAGACACCTTATAAAAAGTAAATATGAAGATTGAATGTTAGTAAGGAGAGGTCCCAAATTTGGTCTCATTGCATGTAATGGTTATTCTTAATCGG
>JZKD02S0231571.1:244605-283413 GCA_000966675.3 Picea glauca
GATTTTACACATTAAGAGCAATCAATTCATAAGCACAATGAACACAAGAGATACCATACGTTTGTATAAGATTTTGTAACATTTTATGTATGTGACTATAGTCATGGGAGTTTTCTCAGCACCAACTGTTTTTTATCAGCCCCAATTGAAGTAAGGAGCACCAACTCCTAGGAGAGAAGCAACTCTCAAGAAAGACTCAGCTTACTGCAAGACTCAACTTGCCGATAGAATGAAATCTGTCCAACTAGAATTGATCTAGTAGTACAACCAACCCAAATACTAGTCATCCATTTAATGAATCTTCTCCAACTCATGATTAGAGGTCTACAACAAGTTCTCATCACCAGACTTCATCTTCTTCTATGAAATTTGCACCTTCTTCACTTTATCTTCCCTCTGAAATTCGCACCTTGCTTGGCCAAGGGATCACCATATCAGAAATCACCGACCTAAAGTGCAAATCCACTCATTCACCCACTTCCACACTTCTTCAAATGAACCATGAATAATTGTATTTATATTTGTTCATGCTCAACTCTAGTTTAAGTTTTTAGGGCCAACTTGTGCCACAAGTTACAACTAACTTTCCCACTTACAACAATTTTGGGACTGATGCATAACCACCATTGACCATCATTTCGGTTCTTTAATTTACACCTAGCATACCGCCTATCACCGGAAAGGGCACGATGAGTTATAATATTCATAATCTTTCAACAACCATCTGACCTATTTTTCATAAATGGATCATAAGTATGGATCGATTTCTTTTGTCTCTACGAATGTTGCAGAAATCAAGTTTTGTAGACACGCTTCCTTCAAACCATTTACATGTGACCATATGCGCAAAACCACGGGCTTATTATTTAAGCTATTTTCCCAGTGCCTCATGGCTTATGTGTTCGTAACCCATGATCAGGGATGGAACCTATTCATCCAGTACTTCGGCCTTCGAGTGATTTCTCTATCATCCAATATTTTGAAGTTTCAACTTCCCGAAGTGGTTACCTCTCACAAGGGTTGATTCAATGGTTAGAATGAATCTCGTAACCAAATCAATGGTCTACATTCAATCCTTACATATCCTTCCACTTCTTAATCCAATGGCTATGACTTAATCAAATTTTGAGATGGACAACCACTATTTACTTCGTGACTTCGAGGCTTCGGGGGTTTGGAGGTCTGGGTAATTGTTGTTCCAATTTCCACCATAGTTGGTCAGCATAGAAGTGGTCAACACGAGATTTCTTACATGATATTCCCACTATGTTTTGATCTAATGTTCATTTGAGAATCTGGAGGATCTTAGATAAATGGTTAGCATTGACTTCGGCCTTAAGAGTTTCGGGTAATTGTTGGTTTCCCCTAAAGGAAAAACTCTCGGAGTGACATAACTTGTTGAATTCACTGCTAACTTGGAACTGGCTGAGTGGCTACCACATGTCACTTATATTTATGACTTACATGTAACTAAAATTACAACTGGACCTTGACACTTGTCACCATTTTATTTCGCCACATGTCCTTGCTGACGTGGCCTTTACTGACGTGGATTTCCTCCTATGTCGCATGTCCTCCCCTAGGATCTAACGATCATAGGTTCATCTGAATCCTTGATAAAATGACTGTGATCAATTCTATATCAATGGTCTATATTCATTTTGACCTTCGATACTTTGGGTTATTCTCTTTTCACACTTTTAAATTCTCCTGAAATGAGATTCCCCAATTAAACCTCAAGTAGCTTGATTTCATCTAACGATTGTTGTTTGATGTGATCAGTTCTAGATCAATGGTATAGATTCATTTCGGCCTTCAGGACTTCGATTTATTCTCTTTTCCCACTTCACAATTCTCTCGAAATGAGATTCCTCGTTTAAACCTCGAGTAGATTGACTTCATATAATGATACTTATTTGATGCGATCAGTTCTAGATCAATGGTCTAGATTCATTTCGACCTTCGAGACTTCGCGTTATTCAATTTTCTCACTTCTCAATTCTCTCGAAATGAGATTCCCCGATTAAACCTCAATTAAATTGACTTCATTTAACGATCCTTCTTGGACATGAAAATCTTAACACGATCCAATGGTTGTCAGGATTTCATATAATTGGGATCTCAGGCCTTTGGCCTGCTTATCCTATCCTTCCATTTTATTTTGAACGAACAGTCAATATAAATCCTGAAATGTTTCTTAGATTAGATGACTCATGTCCTTCCTTGATCTAACATATGGCGGGATCTCGTGACTTCGTTCCTCTTCCTTATCTCCAATGTCCCAAAGCTTACACTATCCTTCCACTTGACTTTGATCAGTGGATCTAACTAATATGATGGTTGCGATTAATCCCAAAAACTATCCCAATGAATAGAATTCTTCCTCGATCATTCACAAAGGATTCTTCTGTGTAGGCTCTGGCTTTTGTGTTATTTCAAATGTGCCATATCTTCTAAGATTTTGAACCATAGTATCATTATTGATCCTATCATGATCGATGGCTCTAACTAATCTGATGGTTTTGATTACTCCTGAAAAATATCTCAATTAATAGGATTCTTCCTCGATCGTTCACAAAGGATTCTTATGTGTAGGCTTTGGCTTCTATGTTATTTCAAATGCACCATCTCTTCTGAGCTTTTGAATCATAGGATCACTATTGATCCTATCATGATCAACAATGATCATGACTTACTTCTTCCACCTTGTTTGTCATCAATGGCATTTCATCATAAAAACTCATCATCACATCAAAATGACTTTGACTGTTGACATCAATGGAAACACATCAATGACAATAAGTCCAACATTTATTTCATGGATTTTCATCAATGTTCTTGTGATTAATTTCATGCAAATCTGTCAGGAAATTGATCACAATAACATTGATGACAATCCATGAACTAAATACACCACAAAAATATGAGAAAGAGAGAGAGTTGGAGAAGAAGGATTCAATTAAGAAAAACCATTACATGTAATGAGACCAATTTTTGGACCTCTCCTTCCCGACCTTCACTCTCTTCCTATTTCCTTTTTATAAGGTGTCTTTTTTATGAAGTCAATTTTTATTAGGTTTGACTATGTCAATTACATATCTATCAAGTTTCCTTTTAAATAAAAATATGAATTTATGACTTATACATTCAAACATAGAATGTAATTCCCCCTAATAACTGATCTGGATTATATTGAGAATTACATGAAGGTAGATATATAACAAGGAAATACACAGAGATATTGCAAGGAACACAATAATACAATAAAACTCAAATTATATTAATGATTGTATGAAATACAAAAGATTGTAAAATGAAAAACACACAAGCTAGCTAGAATGGTGGTATCTTATCTCTAAATAGAGATATGTGTCGTCTATGCTAATTCACAAGAAGCATGTTTGTTTTTTATTTTACAGTCTTTTGTATTTCAGACCATCATTAATAGAATCTAAGTTTTATTGTATTACTATGTTTCTTGCAATATCTATGTGTAATTCCTTGTTATATCTATGTTATATCTCTTCCTTCATGTCGTTCTTAGTATAATATGGATCATTGGTATCAAAGCATGTTACTACTCCATGGGAACTAGTGTTTTAGGCATATTTCGGGTTCAAATATTAGCAGCAATCTCCAACCTCCTTTTGGCACTCTCGGAGTCCATTTGTTGGGCCATACATTCTAAGTATCATAGTTGGCCCGTAGCAATTACAGGGTTTTTATTCCCTTGAAACTCCATTCACCATTGCAAGAGCATCCTTACATAGATTCACTACATCTGTTGGTCTACAAAATTTTCATAAATTTTGCAGGGTTTCCATGTTTCTCACGGAGGTTCCATGGTCCATAAAACAACCCAAGCTTCTCTACAAACCTTTGGATTCCTTTGTGGCCCTCTGCACTCATTTCACTCATATTAAATGTTATTTCATATTCATTCAACCATTTTATATCTTGGAAAAAATATACATGCAATATCCATAAGATTGGAAAACCTCATTCCAACCCTTCCTCATCTTACCCACAATTGTATGGCTTCCATAGGAGTACAATAATGGATAGAATACAAGGAAGCTATCTTATGAAAAGTTTATATAGGTTCCATTACCTCTATAGAGTTTCTTAAAGGGTGTATTATAGCTCATTTCAATGGATTCTCTATTCTATCAAATGGGTTTTTTACGGAATTTCATTTTGTTTACTAGTTTGTGAGATATGATTGATTGAAGTACCAAAGGTCTATAAAAATAATGTGGCCGCATGTCTCTTGAGTTTCAGTAAAAATTTTCTCACTCCATAGGATACAACAGAGTAAGTATCTTATATCAATGGAAATCACTCTTCTATACCTCAAATGGGTCTTCAACTTAATTTGATTTAATCATCTATATCAAAAGATATGAACACAATTGTAGCTAGAGGTCCACCATGAAAAAAATAGGGTTTTTCATTTCAATTTTTATTTTTTGGATTTATTAAATCCTATTGTAGTTTTCTCCCATGTAAAATAAACAAAAAATTGTAATTGGCATTAACAAAGATCTTGTCATTTACAACCCAGTTATGGGTCATCCACAAACCCATAGTTATGGGTTAACTATTGGGCTATTTAATTGTTGTAATAAAATCCCACATAAATTGTCAACCAGGTTCGTAAGCTAATGAACTGCAGACACAGTATGTGCAAGTAACTAACAGAAGTATACCCTAGTTTCTCTTTCCAGAGCAAGAGGACTAATAAATCACTCAATCAAGCAAGAACTCAAACCAAACTATCTACTTAACAATCAACTCAGGGATCAATCATGTAAATTCTAAAAATGCAATCATCTCTTGATTGGTAAAAACAAAACAACAATTCCCCAAGAAGATGTCTATATCAGTCAACTTTATGAATCCACTCAAGTCTCCATGTGATTATGTTACTGACCTATCATGAGACTACTCAGCTGGAGAATTTTCCCTATCAACCGAACTTATTCTTAACCTAAGAGGCTTCACATCATAACAAGCATGACAGACTACAAGGTGCCACTGCATTCCTACCCACACACAATAACCAATGTACAGGGGAACGACTCTGGAAGATTCTTGCCACAAATCTTGACACTTTGTCTAATGAAGCAACAAGGTAACTAAATTTTGGGAACACTTGTAACACTCAGCAAGGAATTTAAACACCCATATTATACACTAATCAATAGTTACACTTGAATGTAAACACACAACATGCATTTAAACTAAGCTCTTAGCTCTTGAAATGTTATCTCTCATTGCTACAGTACCTCCAGAGGTCACACCACGGATAACAAGCAAGTAATTAAAATCCCCAAAGATAGAGTCTCATTAACAACCTATGCCCTCAATACCATAGAGTCTAAATATAGTAACTGATTATTCTGCAGATACAATCCATTATTTCAATAGTAGAAGATGTATTCAAAGTTTATTAAATGTGACCAAGTCATCACAAAGCTTCTATATTTAATATTAATTTTTCTTATCTAAAAATAAGTGATGAAATATTTTCTTGTGAATAGATATGAATTATGGAAGTCTCAGTGGGCTCATACATCTCATTTCATATTGTTATAATGTGTTCAATAAACCAACCTTTGTTAATTTAGAATCAATCATGTGCATATCGTATTATAACCCCAGGTTGGCACATACACAGTAGATGAATTCTAAATCCCAATTTATCCAGTGAATGAGGAGAATGCTTACTTATTCCTCAATTATGGGAAGTATTTAAATGAGATATTTGAGATTAAGTAAGCTACAAATGAATAATGGAACATATGTGACCTTCAAATATCTACAGAGAAAGAGATATCCTTTGGTGAAATATATGCATAAAATCGTTTAATTGCAATGTATGTGTTCTTATGAAAGCTTCTCCATCGTACTAAGGGCAATCTGATTCATAACTTAAGAGAAATCCCCAATGGGTACAAAACACACAAAACCTCAAGAAAAATTAGAATCTAAACTCCATACCAATCCGTTCAAGAATGTAGCTACAACAAAGTAAAAAAACAGATACTATACAGATAACTCAACTTACTAGGGGACGTGGGCCCATGCCTTCCCAAGTAGTGAGAAAAAACGCTTCAGTAACTCACCACGCTTATGAATAGGAAAAAATCAAAACCTAATTACTATCACACATAAACCCTTACTTTACTCACAACACATTCATCATAATATCAAGACAAGAAATGGATAACAATGTTTTTCATTAACGTTTGCAAAGAGTATGTACAGCATAAAAAATTACACAAAGCAAACCCCCTCATATATATTTGGTTCTAAGTATATCAAATTACATTGCTTTCCGCAGTTCTCAGGAACTCGGGGCCAAAAATGACTTAACAAAACTACAGGATCTTACTAACCACGATTTCCTCTATCTCAGGAAATCGTTACAACCATCTTAGATATCGTCCTATGCTGAGTTTGGACCCCGATCTGGTGTTAATCTAGAAGATTTGTTTGTGGATCGATCCCTGTGTAAATAGAAGATTGTTGGGCACAAGAGAAATGGTCAACAACCATTACATTAACCATAAGAACAATACCCATGTTGCTAACTCCATCCTAGGTGCGCGCAGCTAGGAGAAGCTACAACCTTAGGTATCGGAATGCATGCGTAGGTGCTGGAAATCCAGGAATAGTGCGGGAATAGATATCGCATTGAAAAGGTAAGTGTCTTTTATCATTGGTAAACAAATAGCTAAAAGATCCTAATTAATTTATCAAGAACTTCATAAATTATCGAAATGAACAACGTTTACCTCATGTTGTAATATGTATCTTTAGGCAAGCAAATAGGTAGTAATGGGAGGTAATAAGTTGTATTTCAATGCCTAAGTAGGGGGGTAAATGGCCAAAAGTGGTGTATGGTAAGTGACAAAATGGGAGCTCAACATTACCCCCACACCTGGTTATTTGCATGTCCTCATGCAAAGATATCTCAAAAACTTGTTCAAAACTGAAATGCACCATCCCTTCAATATGACGAGAGTCCTGCAGCATTTATCAGGATGTTGAGGCCTGAGTTCTTCTTTTCCAATCTGTCACTCCTCCTTGGTTGTCCTGGCTAGAATATATTATGCATCTGCTTATTGATATTCTTAGTTTCAGATTGAAGCTTTTCAATTTCTTCTTGAAACCTCTTACCCTGATCCTTTAACTGTTGATTCTCTCTTTCAATGCACCTATTTAGGATAGACAGCTCCATGACTTCCTACTCCAACTTCTTAACTTTTCTATTTTGTCTCTTGATCTTTCTTTCCATATAACTTTCACTAATAGATTCATCTTTTAGAACGTTTGAACCCTCATAAGTTTCAACTCCCTTCTTAGAAGGTATAGGAATAATAATGCTGAGAGTATTTGGAGTTCTAGGCTATAGTTTCGCTTTCCCAGACTAGTGTACAACCTTTTATATCTCATCCTTACATCCTCCTTCTTCTGTAGGGGTTAACAATTGTTCCTATGGCTCCACAAGCTCATCTGGCTCAATAAAATCATTTACATGTGGTTCGTTAGGGTCTGTAAATTCTATACCTAGCTGAGATTGTTCCACCAACTTTGGAAGCTTAGAAACTTTGAAGAGCTTTGAAATAGGCAAAGTATCCTCTCCATCATCATCAACAGGGATTGGGTCTTTTTTTTTGCATCATGTGTGTACACAGGGCTTGGATTATCAATTTTTGGAACATCTTGTTTTTTCATGCAACATGTGATCCTACGAGTTGGAGGAATCTCAATTGGTATTTTAATTGTCGTAGTCTCCTTCTCTGATTTTCCATTCCTGGGCCCCCCCTTTTTCTATCTCTTTTCCACTCCTATTGGTCCTTGTTTCCTTGTTGTAGGGGTCCTTTATTTTCTCTGTCGTTTGCCCAAATTGTTCGGCCCTTCTTCCTCTACCATAGGGATTTGGTTGATAAATGAATTCTCACGTAGGAACTGATCCCATGTCTTATTTCTTTTGTAGAGCTCGGATTCTACCAACAATATTACCAAACCATGATGGTAGAGGCTATTCTAGGGGTTTTGACTATTCCTCCTTACCATCTTAGCCATTTTTTCTAAACTCTTGTGCAGATAGTATGGGAAATTTATCAGTTCCTTTGATTCAAAATGAAACAAAATTTGAACATGATACTAGTATGTGAGGGCATACCTTCCCTCACAAGTTAAATACCTCTGTAGAATCACCAATGGTTCTTTCCACTCGTCCATGAGGTATGCCCTTGGAACTCCCTTTTCCCAACTCACATTTTGGTATTGTGCCTTCAGAACCCGGTTGCAAATTTCCATGCCCAATGTCAATTTCTTGAACCAGTATTCTCCGGTCCTGGGGAGGCCCGTGACATTGGCTATGGTCTCCTCTGTGACCTCTATTTCCAAATTCGCAACCCTAGCCAATCGTCCATCAAAACTCTACGCGAACTAAAAAGAAACCTGATCATTAAACCCCCAAAATTTGGCAAAAACATTATGCCAACCTACTTCTTTAAACAATTTCTTGCATCTGTGATACTCAGGCACGACTTCGAGCGCTCACCGAGAGACTGGTTCATGGCGATTTATCGTCATGCTGAAATGTAGGTGTGGATGAAGGTTTTTATATAGCTTAATTGAGGAATACCCACATGGGTGAGGCGAAGAAAGATACACTAAGTAGCGAGAAGGGTAGGGTCTTGTGAATATGGGTAATTGCTAACAGAGGCTGCAGAATGATGGTGATCAAGAATTGATCATAGCGCATCTGGAAACATCATGGTGTACCATATAAATTTGCGATAAGGTGATATGAATTTGTTTCATGGTAATGATGGCGAGGTGACTCAGTACAGGAGTGATGATTCAAAATCATGCAATGTAACAGTAATCATTCCAACGTTATCGATTTATCACTTATGGAAAGGTCAATTACTAAGGTTTGAGTATTTTTTCTTAAGTGTGAGATTGTTGCACGAATTCATCATTTGTGCAACAAGCAATAATACGTATGGGTGGGTAAAATCTCAGATGAAGTGGATGAACATGGGTAAAATTCATATGATAGGAGTATAGGGGTGGCCAATCGTGCTACACATGGGAATTATGGTATTGTTGGTCACCTAATAAGTGAATATCCCTACGTTGAATGGTTGAGTGATGAGGATGGTTTGGATTGACACAAGAAGTTGTTCAAACAATATTCCTTTATTCTTAACAAACCAATCAAAATCCTAAAGCAAACTTGCCTCAAAAAGTAATTAC
The DNA here is from genome assembly GCA_000966675.3 of Picea glauca. Lineage (NCBI taxonomy): Eukaryota > Viridiplantae > Streptophyta > Pinopsida > Pinales > Pinaceae > Picea > Picea glauca. Next base: position 253,885 of record JZKD02S0231571.1, read on the forward strand.
CCGTTTCCATTGTAAATGTGAAATTCCTGAATTGTCATTTCTGCATAGGTGTAGGAATGGTACTATATTTCCTGGTGCTCTTGGCCCCATCATTACTTGTCCCGTGCCTTACAAATATATAACTGAAAAAAAGGTATCTTATACTAAATTAACTCACAGCTGGTTCAGAAAATATTCAAATTTGTGGAGTTCTAAACTTATTGAAATACTGAAATATAAAATAAGAACTAAGCAAGGAGTAGGACTGTGGATACTGAATTAGTTATTTGTGATGATGATGGAAATAAATGCAACGGAATAGAAGAAACAGGGGGATGGATAGTCGGATTCAGACTGTGTTCCAAGCTTTGTATCGAGAAGCATGTCCCACCTTTTTAGTAGAAACTTCCTCTTTTTAAGACCATCTGAACTATTACAGCTGCCTTGTAACCAACTTCCTTTTTATTCACACTGGCTATCATACTGTCATACAGATCATATCTAATTTGTCTTCACCATGACTTGAACTTTCGGGACAAATCCATCCATGTGAAATATGTGTTTCCGTCGAACATGGGTGGAATTCATTGGATTACCATCCATTCATGAAGAATGTTAACCAATGCGAGACTACTCACCTTTGATTATGATGAGAGTCGACATCCCACTGGTACAACTTGATGGGCATGAATTGATGTGTTGATGTCGAATTTCCTGCAAGATCTGGTAGACAGGAAGCATTAATGAATCCCCACTGTCGTCAGCGAGAGAGCCTGCCATTAATGTATGCAAGCCTCTAGGTACCATACAAATCTCTGACTTTATCCCCCAGATGATGTGTTGATGTCGATGGAGGAAAATCTGTCAGAAGGACCATATTAATGCACCCCTCATCATCTAACTCAAGAACAAATGAATTGATTTGAAGAATATATAGTAATGCCTAACAACTGTGGACAAGAAATTTTATTTGGCTCATCTGCCAGCAAGCTGGTTTTCAGACAGTACCTTATCTAACCACACCAGTAAACTGATCTTCATGGCTAGACTATATTTTTATTATTTTTTATTATATATATATATGTATATATATATATATTATTAATATGTACATACATTCGGAAAGCTGAAACAAAATATTTAGTCAAAGGTGGAAGAGGGGAAAGGAGACCCCCTACCCACTATCTCCATTTTAGACTACTGTAAAATATCTCGTACAAAGTTATCCTTGGGCGTTGGCCACTGATACAACCTTAGTCGATGGTCATTGACCACAAAATAATGTTGGTGGTCATCAATTGTTGTTAACTTGATTGATCCATTGTCCAAGACAATGTTGATCTCATAAGGCCCCATCCATATTGTAGTGAGTTTTCCTCTGAAGTTCTTAAACTAAGAATAAAAAAGGAGGTCCCAGTCACCAGGATTGAAGACTTTCTTCCTGATGAATTTATCATGCCATCTAGCCCTATGTTCCTGTACCAAAACAGTGTGTTGAACTGCATCTTACCTGATTTCATCCAACTCATTGAGTTGGGTTATTCGTTGTTTCTGTGCCTCTGATAGATCTATGCCCAGTTGTGCAGCTGTTCTAAAGGTTTTCACTTGGAGCTCAATGGGAAGAAGAACATGTTTGACATACACTAGCTCATATGGAGAAAATCCTGTGGTATTTCTCCATGTGGTTCTGTAAGCCCATAGTGCTTCCAAAATCCTCTCTGCCCAGTCTTTGTGATGCTGCTAGACTGTCTTGGTTAGGATCACTTCTACTACCTTGTTTGTAGACTCCACCTACCCATTTTCTTGCGGGTGATATGGATAATATTTATAATGATTTATCTTGTACCTTTGAGTAAGCACTTGTATTGAATTTGATGTAAATTGTGCCCCGTTATCTGTCACAATTTCTCTTGGAATACCAAAGCGAGTAAAAATACCTTTGTAAACAAAATCTATAATAGACTCTTCACTAGCAGAATGAATGGATTTTTATTCTACCCACTTGGTTACGTAATCAGTGAAAACTAAAATGTAACTCTTTTTTTGTGATGAAGGAGAGATTGGTCCTACAAAAGCCAAGGCCCATCTTTCAAAAGGTTCGACTAGCACTTGGGTTTGTAAGGGCATCTCATCTGCTTGTACTGGCTTACCCATTCTCTGACAACTGTCACAGCTCCTCACATACTTTGTGGTGTCTTTGAACAACGTTGGCCAATAGTACCCTTGATGAAGCACTTTGTAAGCAGTTCTTTTATCTACGAAGTGGCCCTCGTAGGGGTTATCATGATAGGATTTTAGGATATCATATGTTTCATCTTCTTGTATGCATCTTCTTATAATCATGTCAGGTCCTATACGAAAAATATCTCCCCCGATCCATGAATAAGTTGCACTGTTCTTAACAATTTGTTCTCTTTCTCTTGGGAAGAGATGTTGAGGCAACTTTCCTGTGGCCAAATAATTGGCTATGTCTGCAAACCACAGAATGTTAGTGGAAACAACAAACAAATGTTCATCAGGAAAACTATCGTCAACAGGAGTATTTTCATAATTATTATGTATTCGAGAGAGAACGTCTGCAACCAAGTTTTCTTTACCAAGTATGTCTACTATAGTAATATTAAATTCCTATAGCAATAACAGCCACCTAGTGATCCTACCATTTGTGATGGGTTTTTTCATTAAAAAATTAATGGCAGAATTTTTGGTGTGAACAAAAGTTTCATAGACCATGATATAATGTCTAAATTTATTGATAGCATGCACGACAGCTAGGAATTATTTTTCTGTGACGGTATAATTAAACTCGGATGGTGATAGGTTTTTACTACTATAGTAGATGGTGTAAGATAACTTATCTTGTTTCTATCCTAGGACATCCCTGAGAGCAGTGTCTGAAGCATTAGTACAAATGTTAAATGGAAGGGTCCAATCTGGTCCCCTCAGAACTGGTGTTGTGGACAATTTTTCTTTCAAGTTTCAAAAGCAACTTGACATTGCGCATCCCACACAAAGTTAGTATCTTTGGATAACAACTTGTACATAGGTGCAGCTATCTTTGTAAAATTTTCAATAAACCTTCTATAGTAGCCAGCATGACCCAAAAAACTTATTACCTCTTTTGGTGAATGGGGTGCAGAAGGTCTGTGATAACCTTAATCTTTGACGGGTCCACTTTGATGCTTGAAGAAGAAACATGGTGTCCAAGAACAATGCCCCACTGTGACATCATTTTACATTTTTTATGATTCAAGGAAATATTAGATTCCCTACACCTAATCAGTACTTTTTCCAGGTTATGATGTGCTTTGGCAAAAGAGTCACTGTAAATAGAAAAATCATCCATATATATCTCAATGCATTCATGAATCAAGTCAACAAAAATTCCCAATACTGCTCTCTGGAAGGTGGGAGGGGCATTACACAACCCAAACGAGAAAAATTTATAGGTGAATGTCCCCCAGGGACATGTAAAGGTGGTTTTCTCCTGATCCTCTAGTGCAATCTGTATTTGATTATATCCACTAAAACCATCCAAAAAGGAAAAGTATTTTTTTCCTGCTAATGTATCTAGTACCTGATCAATGAAAGGCAATGGAAAATAATATTTTAGTGTTGCCTTATTAAGCTCACGATAGTTGACACAAATTCTCCACTTGTTTTCCTTATTAGGGACAACCACAAGTGGAGAGACCCACTTGCTATCAGATATAGGATATATAAAGTTAACATCTAACAAATTTTGTAATTCTTCTTTCACTATATCCTTTACAGCAGGATTCATACAACGTTGTGGCTATCTAACAGAACTGGCATTCTCTTGAAGGTAAATATGATGCATACATGTGTCTAGGTGGATTCTAGGCATGTTTTTATAGTCCCAGGAAAATGCACCAGAGTGCTTTTGTAATAGACTGATTAATTGTTTTTGTTGTTCAGAATCAAAGTCGGCATTGATATTCAATTTTTTTACTGGGATGATTTCAACAGTTATGCAATAGGGATCTGTGGTCTCTTCGATGGCTGATACAAGAAAAGATGTAGTTCATGTGGGATCAAAATTCTCCTGAAAATCTTTGTGAAAAATATGATTATAAGTTCATGGTACCTCCGAAAACTGAATACAATCCTCAACAAAAATAAAAAAGTTTAGAAAATCGTCTTCTAATTGGCTTTCAATTCCCCTGATTGTTCGAGGGTTATAAGGGGATGTAAAATTTATGTTTCTGTATGATCTCCAATTCCACAATTTTAAGAGGTTCAATTCCTGCATCTTCAGAAGACTCTATTTCCTTGTCTTCAGAAAGTTCCATTTCTATATTTTCACAAGTTTCATACATCTGCCAAGGATCTGACAGTGTTGATTTGGCAGGTGGGTACAAAGTGAATTTCTTCATAGCCATACCATTTGATATGGTCATCTCACCCGGCCTACATCTGATGAAAGCATCAGCTATGGCCAACCATGGTCTCCCAAGGATGACAAGGTGGCCTACATTATTGGTTTTAGGTTGGATAAATAGAAAATCTACGAGATACTCCCAAGAATTTAGGGTTACCAAAATATCATCAAGCACCCCGACAGGCTTGATCCTGAATCTATCAGCAAGTTCGAGTACTGTAGGTGTGGGTCGGAGAGTATATTATTGCAATGTTTCCATGGTCAAGACAGTCGTGATATTTATTGCAGCCCCCAAATCAATTAAAGTATTTCCTATGGAAACATCATTGATGGAAATGGTGACTATGGGATTTCCGAGGTCTCCGTACTTTTTCACCAATGGTTTCCAAAACATTAACTCAGCCAACTGACCTGCTACATGAATAGCGGGTGGTTCTTTTCGTTTTCTTCTAGGTTTCTTAATGCATAATTCCCTGACAATTTTTGCGTAAATAAGAATATCCTTTATAGCTTGCAGCAGGGGGATTTTGACATAAACATTTTGTAGCTCATCTTCCAAGTCGAATTCAGGGAGGAGTATTGGATTTTCTATGGCTAGCCTTTCTGGGTAAGGTGGAAGTTTAGGTGCTTGTGGTTGTTCTATAGCCATAGTATATGTTTGTGTTTGAGTGGAGGGAGTAACTATGTTTCTAGGTTGGTTATCATTTGTTGGTTGTTCAAGAGTTTCTTCTTCTTCCTCAATGACAACCGTGGAATCTCTTGGTTTCAAGACTTTCCCTGATCTCAAATTTATATTTTGAAGAGGCATAGGAGTGATCAGGTAAGTTGGGAAAGGTTGCTTTTCAACATTAAAGGCAGGTTGTGTAACTCTGTTGTTTGGATTTGGTATCGGTTGTGCAGGCATTTGTGCTGGTCTGGGAGGGTTTTGGTTTGCAGTCAGCTGAGGTAATTGTGGGACTGTTGTTTGGGTAGGCAGATACACCGATGGCATGGGTGGGGGGTATTGCGGATAATGAGGATAGGGCATTGGGAACTATTGTTGAGGCATCATCCCTTGAGGGTTACCTCTCCAATTTTGTTGCCAAGGCTGGGTTTGAATTTGTTGTTGTGGCCAAGTGTTTTTCCATGGCATTTGAGTGTTCCACTATTGTTGATAAGCATTATAGGGTGAAAAATATGATGAAAAAGGATCTTGGGACATACCTTGGGCTCTTGGTTGCCATGGTTTCTTTAATACGGCTTGAAAGGAAGGTTCTTCCACCTCCCTATTTTCTTTATATATAGCTTTAAGTTTGGGCAATGAGGGGAAATTCTATGTCTCATGATCCTCCACAAATATTTCACAAACCTGCACATTATCCAATGGCCATTCGTTAGATGCATGCTTCTTTCAACAGCGGAGACAAAAAATATATACAACAGTTTTATCTCCTTCTTGCTTTTTCTTAATTTGAAACATATCTAACTGAGAACTAAGAGTACCAAGAATCTTTGTTTTAAAATTTTCCAATAAATTTCTTAATTCTATCCTTGATACTCCACCTCCTGCAGTAGATCTTGTTACTTTTGGAAAAACATCCCTTATTCCCTTACCAGATTTTGCTTGACTCCTAGAATATCTCCTTCATAAATCACAAATGGTAGCAAATGGCAATTGAGAGATATCACCTGCACCCATTAGATTTAGCACATCAATGTATTCTTCTTGTATTCCTTTAAGGAATATCATCCGGATGGTATCATTGTTCAAAGTACTTTGTTTGGTTTTATGAAGATCATAGAGAAACCTTTCTATGTAGTCTTCGAGACTCTCCTCTTCTGATTGTTGCATCTTAAAGATGTCATTGCGGGAGTCTCGGGTTCTACAGTAATCTTGGTATTTTTTAAGAAAAGTATTTTTCATGTCTTCCCAAGATCAGATAGAATAGTCTTCAAGTCCCATAAACCATCTTAGATCAGAGTCTTTTAAGGTTGTTGGAAACAATTTTAATTGTTGTGCATCATCGACATAGTTATAGCTTCTATAGAGAATGTCAAATTCAAAGAGAAAAGTATCTGGATCCTCTGTAACCATACCTTTGAAATTTGGAAGGACCGACGGGGTAATATTTTTCATGTTTACATTTGGCATTAAGTCAAGTATGGGGAATCCGAAGGTACACTCTCCTTCTGGTTCCCTATTTCTTTCTTCTTCATTTGCCATGTGTCCAAATAGACTAAATTCCTCCGGACTTGGTGAGAGTGGTGGTTCAGATACTGGATTCTAATGAAGGGTAAAGTTGTCTCCTATTTGAAATCTTCGATTTCCTCCCACCACAAAAGTTTCCACCTGCGAAATGACCACGCTGTGGGGTGTTTTGAGCAATTTATGTATATGCTCAAGGTTAACAGTCTACTCTAATGTTGAATCAATGTCTGGCTTCCCAACCTGTGTCCCTTTGGCTGGTTGGTCTTGGAATTATCCCTCTTCTTCCTGGACCTTTTCCATTATTTGTTCAGATTGCGGAGTAGCCACATTTGATGTAGAACCCTCCCTTCATGAGCTTCCTCCGTATCTTTCAGCCAGATTAATAGAAGGAGTTTTATTGCCACCAAATAAATTTTCTGGAAAATCAGTTTTTAAAAATATACCCTTGCTATCCCTAGGCCTAACCATGTGTTAACCATATGCTAGATAGGGTTTGGAAGGACTCACAATAGTGGCAGTGCAAGTTCTTACCTTTTGTATTACTATCTTTCCGCCACCATTCTAGACAAAACACTTCAAGAAAACAATCAAACTGTGAAACAAAACTAACTTCTTACCGTTTACCTTTTAGTAGTTCCCCGGCAACGGTGCCAAAATGTTGGTCTATTTAATTGTTGTAATAAAATCCCACATAAATTGTCAACTAGGTTCGTAAGTTGATGAACTGCAGACACAATATGTGAAGGTAACTGACAGAAGTATACCCTAGTTTGTCTTTCCAGGAGAAACAGGACTAAGAAATCACTCAATCAAGCAAGAACTCTAACCAAACTATCTACTTAACAATCAAATCAGGGATCAATCATGTAAATTCTAAAAAGGCAATCATCTCTTGATTGGTGAAAAAAAAACAACAATTCCCCTGATGTCTGTATCAGTCAACTTTATAAATCCACTCAAGTCTCCATGTGATTATGTTACTGACCTATCATGAGACTACTCAGCTGGAGAACATCCCCTATCACCTGACCTTATTCTTAAACTAAGAGGCTTCACCTCATAACAAGCATGATAGACTACAGGGTGCCACTGCATTCCTACCCACAAACAATAACCAATGTACAAAGGAATGACTCTGGAAGAGTCTTGCCACAAAGCTTGACACTTTGTCTGATGAAGCAACAAGGTAAATAAATTTTGGGAACACTTGTAACACTCAGCAAGGAATTTAAACACGCATCTTATACACTAATCAATATTTTCACTCGAATGTAAACACACAACATCCATTTAAACTAGGCTCTTAGCTTCTGAAATGTTATCTCTTGTTGCTACAGTACCTCTAGAGGTCACACCATGCATAACAAGCAAGTAATTCAAATCCCCAATGATAGAGTCTCAATAACAACCTATGCCCTCAATACCATAGATTTTGAATACAATAACTGATTATTCCGCAGATACAATCCATTCTTTCATCAGTAGAAGATGTATTCAAAGTTTACTAAATGTGACCAGGTCATCACAAAGCTTCTATATTTAATATTAATTTTTCTTATCTGAAAATAAGTGATGAAATATTTCCTTATGAATAGACATGAATTATAGAAGTCTCAGTGGGCTCATACATCTCATTTCCGATTGTTATAATGTGTTCAATAAACCAACCTTTGTTAATTTAGAATCAATCATCTGCATATCGTATTATAACCCCAAGTTGGCACATACACAGTAGATGAATTCTAGATCCCAATTTATCCAGTGAATGAAGTGAATGCTTACTTATTCCTCAATTATGGGAAGTATTTAAATGAGATATTTGAGATTAAGTAAGCTACAAATGAATACTAGAACATATGTGACCTTCAAATATCTACAGAGAAAGAGATATCCTTTGGTGAAATATATGCATAAAATCATTTATTTACAATCTATGTGTTCTTATGAAAGCTTTTGCATCGTACTAAGGGAAATATGATTCATAACTTAAGAGAAATCCCCAATGGGTACAAAACACACAAAACCTCAAGCAAACTTAGAATCTAAAATCCATACCAATCCATTCAAGAATGTAGCTACAGCAAAGTAAAAAAACAAATACTATACAGATAACTCAACTTACCAAGGGAGGTGGTCCCATGCCTTCCCAAGTAGTGAGCAAAAATGCTTTAGTAATTCACCACACTTATGAACATAGATAAATCAAAACCTAATTACTATCACACATAAACCCTTTACTCACAGCACATTCATCATAATATCAAGACAAGAAATGGATAACATTGTTTTTCATTAAATTTTGCAAATAGTATGTACATCATAAAAAATTACACAGAGTAAACCCCCTCATATATATATCTGGTTCTAAGTATATCAGATTACATTGCTTTCCCCAGTTCTTGGGAACTCAGGGCCAAAAATGACTTAATAAAACTAGAGGATCTTACTAACCACAATTTCCTCTATCTCAGGAAATTGTTACAACCATCTTAGATATTGTCCTGTGTTGAGTTCGGACCTCGATCTGGTGCTACTCTAGAAGATTTGTTCATGGGTCGATCCTTGTGTAAATAGAAGACTGATGGGCGCAAGAGAAATGGTCAACAACCATTACATTAACCATAAGAACAATACCCATGTTGTTAACTCCATCCTAGGTGCGTGCAGCTAGGAGAAGCTACAACATTAGGTACCAAAATGCCTGTGTAGGTACTGGAAATCTAGGAATAGTGTGGGAACAATTGCTGCATTGAAAAGGTAAGTGTCTTTTATCATTGGTAAACAAAGAGCTAAAATATCCTAATTAATTTATCAAGAACTTCTGAAATTATCGAAATGAACAACTTTTACCTCATGCTGTAATCTGGATCTTTAGGCAAGCAAATAGGTAGTAATGGGAGGTAATAAGTTGTATTTCAATGCCTAGGTAGGGGGGTAAATGGCCAAAAGAGGTGTATGGTGAGGGACAAAATGGGAGCTCAACATTAACCACACAAAACTCTTATCTTCATTGACACTCTAAACATTGTAATCATGATAATACAATGAACATAATGGGGTCACTTTTTTTAGCACGGGAAAAATCATGGGTACCATCATTTTCTAAGATGGGAGGATTGATCTGAATCTTAGGGGGGATTATAGTCTAATTTCGGATGTATAAGTCACAAATTCATATTTTTATGTAAAAGGGAACTTGATATATATGTAATCGAAAGAGTCAAACCTAATCAAAATTGACTTCGTCAAAATGACACCTTATAAAAAGGAAATAGGAAGAGAACGAAGTTCAGGAAGGAGAGGTCCCAAAATTGGTCTCATTGCATGCAATAGTTCTTTTTAATAGAATCCTTCTTCTCTAAATCTCTCGCTTTATCATATTTTTGTGGTGTATTCAGTTCATGGATTTTCATGAATGTTCTTGTGATTAATTTCATGGAAGATTTGTGTGTTTTATCTCCTCCTCTCTCGACATTAAAGCCTTTCGAATATTAGCCCTCCAGATCTAGATCATAAATAGTAAAAAATGCCCAATTTACTATATCATTTCTATTTTTACAAAAAATAGTGAAATTAGTGTGAAAAGCCCCTGCACTACCATTGGTGATTGTGGGAGCTACAAAGGATAAAATCGAACATCGTCTAAACTAGGTAAGAGAGATATTCTTCCTCTTCATATTTATCCAAGCATCTTTTGATTTTTGTCAATTTTTAAGTAGGATATTTTAATTTTCAAGGGGGTGGACTTGTATGAGCCTCTCTTTGGAATGAGGCACGTACAAGGGGCCCTATGTGCACCTTCCCTTCATGAAAAATCATGTATGTATGTGCATTTCCTAAAAGGAAGTTATGTAAAAGTCTATTCAAAAGGAAAAAATGAAATGATAACACATTTTTTCTTCTGAAAAATTTCAGGATGGTGATAGAATGGAGTGAGAGAGAGAATGAAGACATAGAAAACCAAGTTCCTGAAGACCCAAAGGCCATGGAATCCCTCCGAAAATATGGTCTTAAGAAATTCTTCGATATGAATAATATGCAATCCCAAATTTTTTTATTGTAGATTCTTGTTAACTACTGGGATCCAGATGTAGATGGATTAATGCTCGATGATCAACCTTTGAAAATATAGGTTGAGAATGTTTACTTTATTACTGGACTCTCGAGGAAAGGTGACATTTTAAAACTCTATACATGAGGAGGAGGGGGCATGACCATCGAGGAACACATTTCCCTTTACTGTACTCTAGGGACTCCATGGGTTGGGAGCCAAGTCTCAATCCAAAACATAGAGAGTTTGAGTTTGAATATCATCCCGTTGACCATCACCAGGATCGCAGGATTAATGGTAGTACATCGAGTCTCTAGGCCGCATATTTTTTTATGTAGTAGAGTGCTTGCAACCTACCATCTATGATTGGAGCTCATCTTTATTATAATGCATGAAGACATAATTGATCGAATGCAAATGAGTAAATATGAAAAACTTAGACTACAAAAATATTCCTTAAACCTTCTTTTTCAAGAGAGTGTCTATCATTAGTCCTAGAGTGTACATGGGACCACATGCACTTAGAGTACCATGCATGGCCAAATGGGTAGGACTTATCTTACGCTTGGGAGGCATATGGTTGTCCAACCTCTACAACAATGAATTCTTCCATTAGTGGGATAAACTTCACTTGAGATCAAGATATTCATGTTCTACCTGGAGCGAAATTGGGAGAGACAGGTAAACACTTTTTAAGTTTTATTATTAAATTTGTATTCATTTTATTTAATAGAGTTCCTAAGAAGTAAACCAAAATAAATAAAAAATTGGTATGGGTAACAATGATAACAAATGGCACAGATATGTAGATATTGGACTGAAGATACCCAAGGGATTTCCTTGCTACCAATGCAAAGGATGTGGCATAAAGAATCCTAGAATATATGCCGAGAAAGCCAAGAGAGTACTTCAAAACGTCTAGAGGAATATAGATCGCTTGACACACCAAGTCCCCATGGCATAGATAAAGGACTTGCCAAAGAAGATGAAGTGACATGTTGTCGGGGTGCTAAGGACACGGGATCGACTTTTTCGGCATTTATCCAATGCTATAGTCTTCTACCGAAACACGCATGCGAGGGAAAAGCCCTCGGCATAGATTTTATGTATTATATGTACCAGTATATACATATAGACACTTGGGGCTAGGATCTTGATTTTTTAACATTGACCCACAGTTTGCACTTAATGAATATTAAAGCAATATATACTCATATTGGTTCCTCGTTATACTTATGTTTTTATGTGAAAATGTGAAATAATTTATATACATTTATCTGTGTGTGCGCTTCTAATTTCAATTATGAAACAAATTCCAATCTAACACGTAATTAGCATATGCATTGAATATTGAATTTACACTTCTAGAAACGAGAACATACATATTGTATTTAAAAATGAGTTCCATAATATGTATCGAAAGGAATTGTTTGATAAGCATAGGATCACATACATGGTATTCACCATTCAACTACGACACTACTGAATGGGAATCCAAGTGAAATTCCAGAGACATGATACCATACAAAATGGAATCTCTAAGAAATTCATTCATGGCACTATACTCGACCACATTATTTGTGGTTGGCCCTAAAAAAGAACCTCTGGAAGTCACCACTTGGCCCAAAGGTGAGTAAATCACCCACATAGTGGAAGAAATATTTTGAGTGTGACGGTTGGTGTCATTTGTGAATCCTATGAAGACCGAAGACTCCAATGACATATACAAACCAAGAAGAAACACCATAAGAAAACCAAAACAAAAAGAAAATGAACTACACAAGTCCTAAATACTACCAATATATAATCATTACAAAGGGGTAAACTTACGAGGATTGACACTCAAGAGTAGCACCTCTTGAGATAGATCCCATTTGTGGGATCCGATAACACATTACCTTCATAATCCAATAATTCATAAACTCCTTTTTGGAGAGAACTTTTCATGATGTAAGGATTGTGCCACATCAAGTTAAACTTTCCTACCCCTAAAGAATCCTTATCTTGATCATAAACAAAAACAAGGTCTCCCTCAGAAAAAATCCTTAGGCGGACAGACTTATCTTTTTTAATCTTGACATTTTTTTTGTGTGTCTCATTTTCCATAGCTACATCACAACATTGTTCATTGAGATGTTCCAAGTGAACAAGATTTTCTTCCAATTCATTAATGTTAAGAATAATCTCAACAACGATCTTTAATGAATTTATTTCACACTCAATCAACATGATTGCTTCCACCCTCTGAACGAGTTAGAAATGTGAGAATATTGTAGTAGTCTTAATTGTGGTCCAGTACGACCATAATGTCGGATAAATAATTATATTCCAATTTTATTTACTCGCATTGAAATTTTGCTAAAGGATGGTCTTAAGAGACTTGCTTATGGCCTCTACATGACCATTCACCTAAGGATAATAAAGAGATGAATGCTCATACTTAAAACCTAGTTTTTATTCTAACTCCATCATCATTCCGTTATGAAAGTGACTACCATTTTTAGTGACAATCTATTTCATAACTCCACACCTAGAAATGATTTAATTGAATATGAATAGTGTTTCAGTCTCATTGTCATTTTCAAATCTAGGCATGGCCTCCACCCACTTCGTAAAGTAGTTGATATCCATGATAATATAATGATGCCCCCTAGCCAAAGACATATGTCATGTCATGAAATATATCCCCTACTTGGTGAATGGATCGATGGTGATGACAGGAAACAAAGGAGCAGGGTGCACGCACATATTTCTGGAAAATATTTTACAAGGGTGACATCATTTGACTGCCTCAACAAAATCTTTAAAGATCGTCAAGAAAAATTATCTAACATGCGTAATTTTTTGGGCTATTTCTAATCCATAAAGATTACCACCACATGATCCACTATGGAAATCTTTAAGAATAGTCTATGCTACCTCTTGATTTAAACAATGACAGAGAATTGAATCAACCCCACAATGATACAAAGTGTCACTAATAATGAGGTAATTATTTTCCTGATGGTGAATATGATGTCATTCATCTCATGAATGATGTGAAGAGAACTTCAAATTCTTGATATATACAAGAATATCCCTATACCAATGATCACTGGAAGTGATAAGGAAAATATTCTTTTCCAAAAACGAGTCCATAATAATAGTTTCTCACCCTCCCTAGGAAACTCCAACATGAGTGTTATCACTGGAATTTCATCCGCAAATGGTTACATGAATCCAACATCTTCAAACACCCATTAGTTCATCCATGGCCTAGAAAATGCATCTCCAAAGGGCACAAAACTATATAACTGGTTAAAAAATTAGCATGTGCTAAAGATACAAAGGCAGCTTGTGCACATGCAACACTCGAATAACGTCGAAAAAGCGCATGTGTGCATGATGCACGATTGTGGATGCAAAAGGCCGCGTACACCTTAGAACGACGCATTTATGATTTTGGTCGGCCTTCCACCCACTTCTGGTTCAACTCCCAAGTCGATTTGACACCCAAATCCGAGCTGAATCCGAGTGGGGGTCTGGTCAACGACCTAAGGGTGCCCTAAAGAGCCCCTTGTTCACACTAAAGACTAGTTGAATAATGCCTCAAAGCTTTGCTATAAAAAGAGGCCATGGGTGCACTATATTTTCAAGGAATTCATTTGTATTGTTATGCTACCTATATTCTCTTGGAGGATCCTCTTTCCTCATCAAGAGCATACAATCACCATTTCATTTAGCCATTCATATCACCTCTTGAGTGAATGTGCTTTGGATTTTCTTCACCATTTCCTTTTAGTTTGTTACTTGTAAGAAGAGATCAATCATTGGGGGTTCAAGAGCCCTCCCTTGGAGGAAGAGGAGACCCATAAGTCTCCCTTTCTCTTTGGTGTTTTCCCACTAATACAACTTATCCATTGGTGCCATGAATGTTGTTTAATTTTTGTTCTATTTCTCTTATTCACTCTAGTTTAGTTTATTTTATTGTTATTAGCTTAGTTCTTTGTTTATTTCTTATGCTTGATGTTTCTAACTCTTGAATTCACTACTGGCTTGTCCAGCTAACCCAACTGGACTTGTAAGTATCCTCATTTTTCTCATTTAGGTGAGAAAAGGGATGTACCGGATTGGAAACTCAACTGGAGATAGGTATCAATTTCCCCCCCATTTGAGTTGTTTGATCATTTCATCTTGGTTTATTTAACTTACAGGAACCACAACTAGCCCATGTCTGCCTGCAAAAAGTTAAATTTAGAGCTACATTGAGAGAATTTCATCCGAAATTTATTTCACGACCGTGTAATAGAAAGTGTGTGGGTTTTTTAACCCACAAGAGCGTCTTTTGAGAATGTGTGCCAAACCCACTGTGTTTCTTAGTGCATACTACGCACTGAGCCAAAAAGTCGTTTTTAATTTGTGCATTGGTGCTCAATGCGCCTTTGTCTACTCTACGACCCATGCATTTGTCCAGAGAATCATACATTGTAAGGGTTTTTGTGATCTGTTGAAGGCCCATAGCCTTCTTAAGTTTGATTCTATGCAAATTGTAATAAGCACCACACTTAGATTCCCTCTCCACGTGAAGGGTTAGTCAAAACATAGGCACTTAGGAGGTTAAAATCCATATTTATCCTCTTTTTTCTTTCATTTTTCCACATGGATGGCTTGCTTTCATTAAAGATAAGTTCGAATCATTCTATATCACAAATATAACTACTTGCATTAGGACCAGAAATTGAACGTCAATCTTTGAGTATGCTCTTCTCTCGTGCCACAAAGCGATCTTGAGAATCAGAAAAACGATTGAGGGAAAATTCCATCTCCCTTAAAGACAAAATCTTTAGGAGAGGACAACAACCCACTTGGGACTCCTCTTATTTTGATTTCAAACAGATATTAAATTTGTAAGGGCCCATACATGCCCACATGCTACAAAGATAGGATAGTTTTTGAATTTACTTTCTTAGACTACATCACTAGGGAAGTTTAAAGGTTTTGTAATGGGCCCATACATGCCCACATGTCCACAATCTAGGATAGTTGTTGAAGTTTTCTTAGATTAAATCACACTAGGGAGTTAAAGGATTAGTAAGGACCCATATGTCCACGTGTTATTTCTCTAGAGACTTTAAAATTCCGCAAGGTTGTACCAATGGCATTTAGTAAATTAGGTAATCAAGACTTGTAAGGACCACACGAAGTCCACATGCAACAAGGTGACACCTAACTTATTAAAAAAATTGGCACACTTTCACTTGTTCAAACACAAATTCACTACTCACTCACATAGTTTTCATCTCGAATCGTGGAGGTTGAAGTAAGTTTCCTCCAAATGGATTCTGAAACACCCCACCCTTTTCTTGACGAAACTATCCACTCCCATTTAATTTCAATGAGATTGGTTCACACCCCCAATCTCTCAAACAACCACATCTAAATTTTTTCTAAAAACTCACTAAGTTTTCTTCCACAGGAGGTGTCAAAAGAAATTTTTTAGTCTAGGTAGGATCTCGAGAATAGGCATCCAATTAACTCCCCGTTATCTAGTTCTCACATCTTCAAACAATAGAAGTTGTCAAATAGGGAACTTTAAATCCTCCAAGTCAAGTGTTCCTAACACCATAAGGAAGGGAGATACCCTTGAAGGGTTGAAGGCCGAGGTCTGATTGTTCTGTGTGTCCCCCTTTAAGGCACCCATCGCTTGGACGGGATACAGCCTGTGACCCATTTCTGAGGTCGAAAATCTAAATGTCGCACTTTGATCGAGGTACCTAGTGACCACATTTTTAGGATATCTACCCAGGTGGCAATTGTGGGCTGCAATTGCACCTTGATCATATTTTTGTGGCTATTGGAAAATATCGCCAGCTCCTTCGGGATATGCACCCTCTACCCCTCATTATAACCGATTACTTCATCCTTCAGTAGTTCCTCTTCCGATGGCTTCATACCCCACTGTTGAGTGATATTGGAAGGTCCAGTGCTATTTGAGAGGAATGATGTTACGTATCCTAGGACACGAGAATTTGTTTTCTTTGTTCTCACACGCAGACAAAATCCACCTATCCACATGTATGCTTCTTTATCAATTGATTTATGTATGATGCTCTTGTGATTACATGCAATTGTGAGATATATTGTGAAGGTTCAAAAATATTCATTTATTGCCCTCATCACCATTTTGTACACATCCACTTTTCTAGTCGGATATCATAGGGGACCCATAGAATCCCCATCATTCCAAACGATTGCTAAATCTCCCTCCTATTCTAGGGGGAGTTCCTAGTCTTGCCAACTCATCGGCTCCACCTTCTCACACCCCTGTGAGTGCTACTATCTTGGGATCTTCTTTGCTTGGTTCCGCTTCCCAAGGTCAACCATCCACTCACTCTCCTTTACATGAAAGCAGGGGGAAATTTTTTTCCCAAGGGGGAATTACAACCCCACCTAACCCCCCTCATGGGTCGGGTACACAAACCACTCACACCATGGCTGGAACTAACCCTCCTCAAGGGTCAGGTACACAAAACATTCCCACCATGACAGGAATTAATCCTTAACCACAACCCCAGATTCCATACTTGGCCTCCCTCAACATACCGGATATAACTAAACTCACTAATGATCCTATATTACATGACCCCACATGGCCTACAATGCCTACCAAACTCCCTTCAGACATCCCCAAGTTTGAAGGAAAAGCGGGAGACGACCCAACCAACCATATCATGACCTTCCATTTATGGTGCTCTTCAAACAACATCATGGACGACTCTGTTTGCTTGAGATTATTTCAACGCACACTCACTGGCCCATCAGCTAAGTGGTATGTAGAAGAAAAATATGGGTCCCATATGACCTTTGAATCTTTGGCCAAAGAATTTTTGACCTTCTGTCAACTACTCAAAGTTTAAACAAACCTCCGCTACACACATCATTGACCACATTCACGAATGGCGTCGGCGACGTATTCTATGCAAAGAAAAAGACACCAAGCAATAATGCCTCAATTGGTTTCTCAAATCACTTGTTTCCCTCCTTGCCAAAGATGTGGCCGCCACCTTCCCCCAATTGGAAGAGGAATCCATCGGCAAGGCCCAACATTTCACACTCATTTATTCACAATCATAATAATTATATAAAGTACTACCTGATGCCCCGAGACCCGTGCCATTTGGCCAAGACAAACCTAGGATGTCTCACTCGGTGGATGGATTAATTAGTACCACTACACACCATAATCCACACCTCCAATAGTATATGGAACACCTCAATATCCGCCATTATATGGAGGACCCCCCTATTATCCTCCTCCCCCTTATCAACAACCATACCCTATTTCCCTTCCTCCACCCATCAGTGGACCACCGCCGACACCCACAATACGCCCAGTGGCCCAACCAAGTTCTTATACCCCCTCTACCTCAGCTTACACCCTAAGCACTAGTGAAAGCATTACGCCTTCCTATATACCCTACAGACCATTTCCACCAAATAATCTATACTTTACATTTCCTGACCCTCCATAGCCCATGGCTCCACCACAAGGATACCCACATGTTGGGGTTAACTTTTTTCATCCCTCTCCCATTCAACAATATCAAAATTTTGAACAGTTGAATACGGAAAATCTGACCCATCAGTCAAACAATGCCAAAAAGAAAGGAAAAAATGAAACAATAATAATCCAAGACCAGGAGGGAACCAAAACCACCCCATACAGAACCAATGAACCATGTCCCCCAGCACCACCTACCCCTCAGGAGGCCCCACAAAAATATGTGCAGCAACCCCCCCCATCCATGCTGCAAAACCCCATTCCACACCAAGGGCTGATGAATACCCAATAGGAGATGCATCTTGTCCCACCATAGATGGGGAAATATCCCAACTCGGGTACTTCTGTAGATCACACTATCCTCCTCACTAGTGAGGAAGAAGTTATTCTACAAATGCACAGTCGACAATACAGCGCACCCCCTGACTTTGCTCCCACTACCTCGGAATCATATCCAGCCACAACTAGACCACCTTTGATGATTCCACGCCCTACCACTGAACCACCCCTTCATATTCCTCGCATCCCATTACGACGGAATGTCAACAACCCTTAGGCTAGGGTGGCCAACAATTATAGTTTGGTCGATGACTTGGCTCAATCACCTATTGCCATGTCAGTTTTAGAAGTCCTTCAAACCTATCCTGCTCAACAAAAGTCATTAATTTCCACCCTAGGGGTATTCAAACCTGCCTACACTCGGCTCATCACCTTTGATCTTGATAGTGGGGAACCCTGGCGCCCCTCTTTGGTCGCTTTCCAAATACCGGTTAAAATCTGAAACATCACAGTCCATCACTGCATCATTGATGAAGTTACATCCACATGCATCATGTCCAAAATCATATGGCAGAAACTTGGCTCCCCGAAGCTCATACCCTCCTCCATCACTCTGCGAGCTTATGATGAATGACCATCCTCTTCTGAAGGGTTCTTTCAAAATGTCCTCGTTGAACTAGGGGGCAAGACTATACTCATCGACATTGAATTTATCGATGCTTCGCTCGATTACAACATTTTGTTTGGGCATAGCTACATGTATAAGATGAAGGTTGTGGCCTCTTCCGTGTTTCACACAATGATGTTCCCCCACAATGGGAAGATCATCACTATTGACCAAGTGTCACATTACGAGCCCAACCCTTCCTCCAACATCGATAATATCCTACCCTTTTTTCACACTAATCCCGAGGGCTACCCACTCATAAAAATGGGTCCCAGAATTTTCAAATACCCATCCTTGCTAGGGACATACCATGGAGCACCTATGTTCATACACCCCTCAGCACAAGTATGTGTCATATCATCCAATGGAACAGAAAATGGAGATACCCTTCCTCCCACAGAGGCCTCATTACTATTTAACGTCCCACTAGTCGTAGAGCTCCTTCCTCAGGAATCCATTGAGAACCCTCCAGTGCCCCTTGTTCCCTATTACACCCTTCCCTAAGGCCACATCCTAGTTTGGGAGACAGTCCCCCAAGCCATTACACAAATCCCCTTATTTTACCCCCCACCAGGTGTACAAGCATTCCAAGTAGCCTCAATGCTTACCTTCCCAATATGGTGCATGCAATCCTAGTATCATATCTACATCCACCTGAGATGGTCCCTCAACTATCCCTCCCTCCCCAAATAGAAGGAATCCCGATGCAGATTCCAATACTTACTCCCACCACACCACTCGCACCCCCACTCATTAGCACCATTACTACAGTTGGTGGCAAACGAAAGAATAAAGATCCCACCTCTCCACTTCCACCCTAAGTTCAACCTCCTTGTGCACTATGCGATAAATATGGACACCCCACTAATAAATGTTTGTCTCTCCCCAATATGCGCAATTTAATTCAACTCCCACGAGCGACGACATCGCCCGTGATTTCATCTAGCTCACCTAATTCTACCATCACCTCTCCCACAGGAGGCAAAGGTCTATGAACCAAATTTACATGCATCGTATGTTAGGAGTATGGCCATTACACCCACCATTTCCCGGCACTACCTCACTTTCGGCAGATGCTAGAAGTTGTACGCCAGCGTTTTCAGCACGAACCCCCCCCCATCTACATCATCTCAAACACAAGTCACTGACATCCACTATGTCATGACCTCAGTCAATGAATGTATGTGATGTCCTTTCACTCTATTTGAATCCCTTGATCACTTCACATATCATTGTCCTACGATCATTGAATATAAGTATCGTCAATTGGCCCTTATTCCCAATCCTACCCGCACCCCACCTCCTGTGACACCGGTAGTTCCCCCTACTCCCTCTCCCAATATTGTTTATATATTCTCCGCTGAGCCCGAGGGACTTCCCACTCGTCCATGGTTCATATATATCCTAGAGGAGGATTTTCCTCTAAATCCACCCAATTCTCCCATTCATTTCCCCACAGAAATCTTACGCCTAACTACCATTTTTAACCCACAATATCTCGATATTTGGTTTATGTCGAGCAAACCATCGCAACCTCCTTGAAACATCCCCTCTACATCATCACCACCAGAAGACAACCACATGGTGACAGTCACCAACATTACTCCCTTAGATCACTCTCACAAAACCCCCTTGTACGACCATTCGTACAAGCCCTACCCAAAAAATAACCCATTGCTACTGTGCAGGAGGATACGACCACTAACCTGAAACTCATTGATCCTGAATCGGCTGGCTCGATCTCCCGAAATCTCCAAATCTCTCCTCAAATCTCTCGTCCAATCACTCTGGCAGCAGGTTCAAATGAGATGGCAATGTAGGCCCTATAACTATATATAGTCCCTTTTGCCAAACTTCCATACTCAATTCTGGGAGCTCCAAGCGTTCATTTTTTGATTCGTCTTCAGCCACAGAACTAGGATCCCACCACCTACACAGTCACATTTTGTGGGCCACCATCCATCCTCGCCTCTTGGGGAGCATTTTTCTCACGTCATGCCCAGGTATGCATGCTCATTTTCAAAATTATCAAATAACCATTATATGTTCTTTATCTTCAGATATTGCTCACGTCGGGTATTTGGTTTTCATGTGTGCAGGTACTTGTTCACCACAAATCAACACATCCCTTTCTATTATAATATCGCTACTGCCATGTAATCATTCCCTCTAAATATAAATTGCATCTCCTAGTCACACCCTCTGATATTTTCCTCTAAGGTCCCCCCATCCGGCTCTGCAGTATTCACACCTTCGTTGCATTTCAATACTGTCACCCGGTAGCACTCTTCCCCACATGAGTTTTCCCATCTATAGTCCCCCTTGACACTTTGACACTCATGCTGCTTTCACCCCTAGGCCTAGGATTTCTCATAGTCTTTGCATTCCCGAGAATTAGCCGCATGCTCCTTCTCCTCATTTTGATAACTTTCCCATAATGGACTCCCAAGTAATCTCATCACGATTTGCATTTTGACTGCACCTTCGTAGTATCATTAGCCCTCCATCTCATCCACCATCAGTTTACCCATTTGTTGATTGTCCTCCATTCCTTTTACCTAATACAGAAACCCACCTATGGGGCCCCCACCCTCCACCTATTTTGCATGAAACTTGCGCCCTCATAGGCCAATCCATTTTGCACTAGGGAACCTATTTCTATATATGTATGCTCATCTTCAATTATTCTTTATTTATTTGGTAATTGTAGAAAGCCTTTGTTTCCATCCATTACATAGTTTTTTTGTCGTCACCTTTGGCGACCTTCCTTTTCCGACAAAAGCAACCCATGTCGCCCTTGGTTGGGGCATTCATTACCTTCTCCTCCTGTTGACATCATCCATAAAACCTGAGTATCCCACAATCCATTTACCCCTGATCTCCAAGTTTGTCTACTTCATCACACATCTGGTACAATTTAACCCTAGTCTAGTCATCCCCCTGACTCTAGATTCAATTCCATGGTTGTTGCCACTTATCCTTAACAAATATCCCCAACCAAGGGAAGTCTTGAGTCTCACCACATCTTGACTTCATCCATGTATCTCCTCAGTCCCTAATCTTATCATGTATATTTCATGAAGCCCTTTGCTTCTTGGATTCACATCTCCCTTCCTGTCAACATCAACACAGTTTCCATAAGGGCGATTGTATCTTGACTCACATTACCTTTACAATGAGGTGTCTTGGATGGCACAGAGAGAACCATCATATCTCTCTACTGTCATTGGCCCCCATGAAATTTGACTTCAACACTTTCTCATGTTGCAGTGGGTCTTACTTTTTGACTATTGCAATTTCTTTTTATATTTGTCGAAGACCTTTGGAAATTGATAGGATATCAATGCATGCGTATCATTGAAACTTCTTATAGGTGTCCTCACCTCTTTTTAGAGTTTGTTCACCATCATAATTTTCCTCTGCTATTATCAACACGCCCCTGAGGGTGCTGCAGTCGTCTACACCAACACACAGCTTTAGTTACAGTATTAAAACATTTTTTTGACTTACATGACACGAGCATGGGGCATGCCCACCTCGTTTGTACACAGTTTTATTTTTTCACACCTTGCGAACGGTTTGGGTCCTACCGGTTCCCCTCTCCCTCCAATGGGTCACTCTTGAAATTCCCCTCAACACTCTTTCTTACAATGGTACTCTCAGTAGAATAAACATTGATGTATTTTAGCTATACGTATGCTCCTAACCCCACACATCAGTGGGCATCTGTTATCATTGGAATTTCATCTGCAAATGGTTACAGGAATCCAACATCTTTAAACACCCATTAGTTCATCCATGGCCTAGAAAATGCATCTCCAAAGGGCACAAAACTATATAACTGGTTAAAAAATCATCATGCACTAAAGATACAAAGGCATCACGTGCACGTGTGACAGTCGAATAACATCGGAAAAGCGCATATGCACCTGATGCGTGACTGTGGACACAAAATCTGCACACACCTAAGAACAATGCATTAATGATTTTGGTCGGCCTTCCACCCACTTCTGGTTCATCTCCCAAGTCAATTTGACACCCAAATCCAAGCTGAATCCGAGTGGGGGGCTGGTCAAATACCTAAGGGTGCCCTAAAGAGCCCCTTGTTCACACTAAAGACTGGTTGAATAACGCCTCAAATATTTGTTATAAAAAGAGGCCATGAATGCACTATATTTTCAAGGAATTCATTTGTATTGTTATGTTGCCTATATTCGCTTGGAGGATCCTCTTTCCTCATCAAGAGCATACAAGCACCATTTCATTTAGCCATTCATATCACCTCTTGAGTGAATGTGCTTTGGATTTTATTCACCATTTCCTTTTAGTTTGTTACTTGTAATAATAGCTCAATCATTGGGGGTTCAAGAGCCCTCCCTTGGAGGAAGAGGGAACCCATAAGTCTCCCTTTCTCTTTGGTGTTTTCCCACTAATACAACTTATCCATTGGTGGCATGAATGTTGTTTAATTTTTGTTCTATTTCTCTTATGCACTCTAGTTTAGTTTCTTTTATTGTTATTAGCTTAGTTCTTTGTTTATTTCTTATGCTTGATGTTTCTAACTCTTTCATTCATTGCTGTCTTGTCCAGATAACCCAACTGGACTTGTAAGCATCCTCATTTCGCTCATTTAGGTGACGAAAGGGTTGTATCAATGATCTTGACAAAGACTAATGATTTCTTTGACTTGGTATATACAAAGTCCAAATCAAACTTCTGCAATATGATGATCCATTTATTGTATTTTCCCCTAATTATTTATCCTGTGAGGATGTATTCAAATTCTCCATTAATGTCAATGATTATAGTAGTATTACATAAAATAATATAATGTTGAAGCCTTTTGACAACATGCACAGTTTCCAAATCCATATTATCAACATGCGAATAATTAAATTCGTGGAAAATCCAGCCATGAATGAGATAGTAAATGACGTGCTCTTGGATAACAACATATTCTTGAACTAGAGCCATGCCAACAATGGATCCCACCACTACAATATACAAAAATAATTTTTTTCTATAGTCCAGGGGCTATGAAAGGGGGAAGAAACAAGAGTGTTCTTGAGTGCGTCAAAATATCATTGCGCTAAATCATCCCAAACAAAAGGGAACCCATTTTTCAATAAGCACATAAATCCCTTGGTGATGTCAACATAATTGGCTAAAATAGACAAAGGGAATTATATTTTCCTTGCATACTTTTAATTTGATAGATATTCTATGGGGAAGGCAACTGAATTATTACGTCAACCTTTAATGGATTAGCCATGATCCCCTTGTTGGAAACAATAAATCCCAACAGATTCCCTAAAATGAAAAAGAAGATGTATGTATCAGGATTTCATTGAATGCGATAGTACTGACATCTTTAAAAAATGAGTCGTAGATGAGCTAGATGATCTTCTCTCTTGTGAGAGCGAGCAGCTAGATAATAAAGATAAGCCTCGATGATATGACGTTTAAGATCATGAAAAGTGAAAGACATATCATGTCAGAATGTAGCCCCAATAGTTTTAAGTCCGAAATACATATTATTATACATGAAAGTACCCCAAGGATATATGAACGTCATTGATCCTTAGGTTGGATCTTGATCTGATTATAGTCCAAAATTCCATCCATGAAGGAGAATATTTCACTTCCCACATAATTGTTGATAATTTGGTTGATAAATGAGGTGGAGATTCCATACAAACATGAATGGTTCCTTGATTTTTATACACTGGAATGGGATTTCAAACCCATTCAGTGAGGGGAACCAGATAGATGAAACCATCCTTCATTAGTTTCTCTACCTCTACCTTAATTTTTGTTTCCTTTATCGTATTAACTGGTTGTAACTTTTGTCGAAAAGGTTTCGTGCTTTTGTACTTTTTTATTTTGTGTTCAACAATATGGGTGTCTATACCTAGCATTTCCTCATAGGACCAGGAAAAAACATAATGAAAATCCTTAAACATATCAATATACATGAAAATATCTTTCGAGTAACAATCTGCACCAATAAACATGTTCTCCAAAACACCAGGGTTCCTAGCGATGTCAATCGAAATAGTCTCTGATATTTTTTATGTGTTATCCTCAACATAGACACCATGTTTTTTTAAGGAGTTCACGAGGTGCTCAACACCTCCATTCAAAGTCGATCAAAATTATCCTTTCTCTAATTGACAAATATCTGATAGGAAATAAGACCAATGATGTAAGTCCTCCAAGGGTCTTTCCATCCCTATCATTTCCTGAAGAATAGCTTCATCATAAGGAAAAATAGTATCAAGACAGTTGAGTGAATTGGAAGAATTATGGGCCCAGTTGGGCTCTCTAAAATGATCCACTTCCTCTGTCCAAGAAGGAGTGGGATAATAGTCTGCAATAGCTTGTTGAATCACCTAATAAGATATCTTAGATGCGCATAATGGCATATCCATATCCACATGCACTAGGCCTTCTAATGAATCATACAAAGAGGGTAAAACCCAGGGATCCTCAAAATGTGTTGTTCAGAACGAACTCACATGGGCTACAAGGATCGAAGAGCTTGACTATTGGTAGAAAACTCGAACAAAATTAAGATATGAAATTGGTGTTGAGAGGTTAAAAGTTCCCATCAGAGAAGGACACATTCCAACACCAATACTCTCAGTTGTCGTCTGAGAGTTTTCAATTAACGGGACCATGGATCCCTTTCTTTTCACAAATTCAGAGAAAGTGAATGATATTTGGTCAATCATAATGATTTTCCCTTTGTGATGGAAGTATAGAACTCATAAGATCGATGAAATGATAGTTGTCATTGCATATGTCCAACTCCTCACTAACAACATGTTGTAGTCAACCAAATCATCAACCACTTCCACCTTTACGGACATAGTTCCCCCCCCAAATGGATAGGGAAGGAGGAGATAAGTATGTGCAGCCTAAACGAGAATCCATGGAAAGGAGTAAATAGAGTAGGGGATGAAGCAAGATTGGAAGAGCCAATGTCTTTCCAGCAAGATAATGACATTATGCATGTCAAAGCACCTTCATTGATAATTATCCTTCTAATAATATGTTTTGAATACACAACATTGATCTAAAATGAAACATGGTACAAAATATGAGGCTTAAAATCCATTTAACATTTTTAGTATTGTTCAACCTCCTTTATTATCTTTAATCTTATTTTTCCCTCCAGGGTATTGGGTACCCTTTGGGTTTTTCAATTACACAACATGTACATCTACTAATTGGGTGGAAGGAATGGTCAAATTCTACCTTGACTAGTCGTAGTTGGATTAATAGGCATATGCTTCATCTGGATTGCAACCATATATGTAGTAGTTCTATTGATAGAACTTAAAATTCCATCGGCATGTTGTCAAATATTTTGTTTTTAAGGGTCGGTACTTGACCGTGACACGTACAACAATATATTGTATAGGATCCTATAATGAGAATAGATCAGATCCAACTATTGGGCCCTAAAAATGGCCTTCTTCTCAGAGGATAACCCCGACATGGAAAAATCCTTGTATATATATGAAAACAAGTAGTTTAGAAATCATTCAAGGAGAAACTCAGGAGGAATATTTGTCTTGGTCATCCTTTTTCACCACAACAACTCTTGGATGTGATACGAGATTTGATTGACCTTGTATTTACATAGCGTAGACAATATATCTATGCCAACATCGTACCAGGCTGGAAGCTGAAAATGGTTTAGAAAAACCAGCACCAAATCATGAAAGGTGAAAAATGGAAAACCCTTAAGCTTGATATTCCATTTCACGACTAATCCCATAAGAGTGCATTGAAATATATATAACTGAATGGAGTCATCATTCACTGAACTAGATGAGCACCATAGATGAAATTATGTTACATCATCTCCTAGATCCTCATTGGCTTTGCCTTCAAACTTTGCAATGTCTAAGGGTAGTTTAGTGGGGATCAGGGGATAATTTGGATCATGAGACACCAGATCATTTATAAGTTTCGATAAGTCTAGCAAGTTTAACATTGTCATAAATGGAAGTCTTGGTTGTGGCCTAGAATTCCAACTACCATAGTTGGAAACTCTAGGTTGGTTAGCAAATGGAAAAGGATATTCTGGATTGTTACTAGCAACAAGTTACCATAAATATCTCACAAACAAGCCACGGTTTTGATCAAAACCTTGAAATCCCTAACTAAAAGGAGAAAAACCTCCACCCATTGGGTTTCCATGATACTCTATAGGGTTTTCTCCTATCGATATCCCTTGCAAAGGGAAAGGCCCTTACATTGGTTGTATTGACTTTAAAAAGTGTTTCCCCCTAAAAACATCTTGTGTGAAACGAAATACCCTTGCATAGGATTCCACTGAATTTGGAAGGGGTTTCCCCCTGCTGACTTCCCATATGAAGGGAAGGGATTACTCCCAAACCCACCAGACATAGTGAAAGTGTTAGAAGTCGAAGGTATGCCGGAGGATGGAAATCCTCCACTCATATAAAAACTCCATCCCATGAAGTTATTGGGCACAAAATATGGGAAAGACCACTTCCAAGTGAAGGGAACAATGGAGGGATATGCCCCCCACCCCATGGAACAAATTTCAAGGGAGTTGAAGAACTCCCTACTCCAAATTTAAGACTTTGAGTAATTAGTTGAGAGATATTTGAAACATTATGCATTCCTATGGATGGAATTCCAAATGAAAATGTTTTATAAATGAAAGGTGATAAAGTAATCACACTCGAAGATTGAGTGGACCCAACGATCATTGGCATAGATCCCTTGACCGACACAACCATTGTGGCTTGACTCATGTTAGTCATCTTGATGCAAGGGTTGGGCAATGAAATTCCCCCAAAAACTATAGCCTAAGTGAGGGTTGAAGGGGCCCCTGACCCAGACACATTTGAAGTGCCTTCCTTAACATCCCACTAAAGTGGGCGATAGTGAGTGCCTTTTGACATGAAAATCAAAAGACACACTAAAATTAGAGTGTCGCATCCAATTAATGAAGGGTTAAAGGGTATGACAAAGCCACCGTCTTTGATATCCGATATACATGTAACCTTCAGTGAAAAAGAGTTCGATTATGTAGTATTGATCTTGAAAATCTCAACAAGACTAGTTGGTACAAAGGAACCAGGTTGATCAAGTCTATGCCTTAGAGGAGGCAGTGGAGAATGAAATCTTATAGGAGGAATGTCTTGAACCCTCTAAGATCGATGAAGTGATTGGTCAACCACTTTAAATAAATGATCCAAGGTAGCTACCAAAAAAATCGCTAAGGTCGTTTACACTCAAAGAGCACACCACTACAAAAAAATCCTAAGGAATCAACACACACAAACTACTCCTTCAATACCCCAGCTCAGGTGGGTTAAGTCTTGAGGATATAGTAGAAAAGAATTTAGGTAAATTCCCTTCCATTAAATAGCATGGGTTGATTAAGTCTCTTGATTGAAGAATGAAGGAGTGAGAAGTAGTTACCCCAACCTCCACTTACCATCCCTACATGGTGCAAGTAAACCTTGCTTCATGGGGCACCCTCCAAGGATAATGATCGCATGATATGATGTTTTCTTCATGTACCATGAGAAACCCCCTTCATTCGCCTCCCAATTACCTAGGAAAATCAACTATGGATACCAACTCCCAGTCAGCGTCTGGGTGAAAAATCGATAATCCAAATCAAATGTATGGGTAAGGTATAAAATATCAAATCTCTGAAAACAACGCCTCTCAGGGAGGTATGGGTACTAGAAAAACCCTCATGTTGGGGTCCTATAATTATAGGTAACCTAATTCTTCATCTTTAATTTGGCATCGCCCCTGTGATGAATACATCTGGCTTGTTGGACTCGGTTGATTTCCTTTTCCCCTCCATCTGTTTCACCCGATCCTTCATCACCCTACCGATCCTTTCTCACCTTGTTGCATCCTTCATTCCCTCATCCTTCACTTATGCACCCCTTCGCCATTTTTGTCCCTACATTTTCAATAAACCAACTTAGGATAAAGACATTAGTTTAGTAGTTAGATTAGACTTATTAATAATAAATTAATTAATAATTAATAACTAAGTTAGTTTGTGTAAGTTAATAATTAGGTTAGTTTATTTAGTTAAAACATTAACTAATAAATTAAACTATTAAACATATAAATTAAAAAACACAAAACAAAAATTAAATAAAACAAATGTTAATATAAAACATTTAACAATTATAAAAAACATATATTAAAATGAAACAATATAAAAACAAATAAAAAAGCACATATTAAAAATACATAACAAATAAACCAAACGGAAAATAAAAAGAAAACAAAAAGCAAAAAGCAAAACATTAAAACAAAATTAAAAACAAAAACGAAAATGAAAACATGTAAAAGAAAAAGTTAAAACTTAATAAAACAAAAACATAATGTGCACCTTATGCACATATCC
>JZKD02S0231571.1:283463-308976 GCA_000966675.3 Picea glauca
TTACCACCTCAGGGGGAGTCCGACCAAAACCACTTTCCCCTGCAAAACCTTTCACCCAAAAAAACTCAAAAACTGTTTTTTTTCCATTTTTGACCAGTTGAATTCCGGGAAAGATTCTAGGAAAACAGAGACGGATTTTTAAAATATGAGAGAGGTTTTTGTTCATAACGGGATGAAGAAAAAAAAACTCTCTCATTTTTTTCACAGGTTCCACCAGATGGGAGAATCAAAACCATCTTTCAGCCTCATTGTTTCAATTTTGCATTTTCCTGTTTCAGTCCTGATTTTGCGGGAGCTGTTTCGGCGAGATGGAAATGAAATTGGAGAAACCGAAGGAGGTTTTTGTCTATAACATGCTCATATATAACAACATACTTAATTTTTTACACAGGTGTCATCGTTGAGGAGAAACAGAGGTCTAAGTTGACCCCTTTTTTTTAACAGTTCCGCCCATCTTTCATGGCGAACAATTCTAGATTTTTGGGGATTTGTTGCTATTTTTGGCCGAGGTGGTTGAATATGACTTCCTAAATCTTGAGGGGTGATATATCCTATTTATTTATGTAATTGTAATGTAAAATGGTTGATCTATATGCCCATGTAAGCTTGTAATCTATAAATTTTGAAGAGAGGCACCAGAAATAAAAGGACTTTTCACAGGATTCTTGCATGTTGACATTAGTGAAGTTTCTATTTCCTCGCTGAATGTGTTTCTACTCAGTTATCATTATGTTTTATTCCTCTGATTTTTAAAAGGAGGTTTAGCGTAGAATTTATCTCGAATATTTTGTGTCGAGCTTTTAAAAATCTCGATGTTTTCTTCCGATATTACAATGATGAAATTCTTAAATGCTTTGTTATTGTGATTGATCATCTCCTCTGCTTCTATTGTGCACCACTTTACTTTGAAAATATCCAACATTTGCATTAAATCACCCTATGGAAATACCTAATAAATCTGCGTTTGATTTCAAAATTTTCACAGACCCCATAGCCCAATGGATGCGTAAGCATACTTCAGCCATTTTTATCAAAAACAAAACAATACACTCGCACCTTTTTAACTAGCCTAATATCCACATTCAAACAAATCTAAATCTGACAGAGAGATCCCTCTCCGAGTCTTGGAAGGCTAGATCCTTGACTCCAAGTGGTTTTGATGTTTCCTCTATGACTGGCTTCACAGCCTTGGGAAAATTACAAAGTGCTAACAGAATGGTGACTCCACTGGGGAACCTTCCTCAGAAAGCATATCAAGTTCCAGATCTGGTTACTGATGGTGGACAGTGATCAAGCACATGAAGGCTGAATTATTCACCTGACGACTCCAACCAGTTTAGATTCAAAGGCTCCACTAGATGAAGAATTTTAAGCATGACAAGATTCTCTGGAAAGGTCATGTATACATGCTGAAATTTTATTCAAGAAATAATTGGCTTTATTTTTAATTATTTATTTCCTTTTCCTGATCCTCATCAAGACCATATTGCTGAAATGCTTATTAATCATGTCCAACTTGATGAGCCTCAAAGGAGTAAGCCTGATTTTATAGCCCCTATACATACTCCTACCATTGTAAATATTCCAGACAGATACAAGCCTCTTGTGTTGCCTCCCATACTCCATGATTTCCCTACCAACTACTTTCAATTTCTTCCCAGATTTGATGGAGAGCATGGCTACACCACTGTTGAAAAACACATTCAAGGTTTTGAAAATTATCTTGACATTTTTGAGGTGGAAAAAAGTGATGTTAGTATTAGGATTTTTGCTTTATCTTTGAAAAGTGGAGCTAAGAGATGGTATAAATATCTACTAGCTCCAAGCATCAGTGATCTAAATCAGTTTGTGAAATCTTTCTTGGATCAATGGGTGATCAAGAGGAATCCCTTCCTCATTTTGGAAGAATATGATCACTTGAAGAGACATCTAGGAGAGACAGTGCAACACTTATCATCCAGATTCAATTGAGTTTACAATTCCATGCATGTTGATATAAGACCACCTCCTGGTTCATCTCTTTTATGCTACCTAGATTCCTTTGATCTAGAGATGGCATTTCAGTTGAGAGAAAGGAACACTACTACACTCAAGGAGATGTAGGACAATGCAATTAGGGTGGAAGCTAATTTTCTAATCAAAAGGTCAAAGTTGGAGGTAGAAGACAGAAAGAACAAAGAAAATGATTAGCTGAAATCTTCAGAAGCTAAGCTAGACATTCTAGCAAAAACCATGGAAGAAATGTTACACAGGATTAGCATAAGAGAAAAACTTGATGTTCAAATCCATCATGTCCCATTGATCTCAAATAAAGAAAGAGTCACTGTCCCCAAACATGTTGCAGTTCAACCTTGGTATCATGGATTGGAAAACGATCATTTCATGTATTTGATTCACGACATAGTTAAAGATGAAACTCCATCTCAATTTGCAGAGGGACAACCAGCTGATATGATGTGCATGTTTGATGACATTTATTTCCTGGATAATCTACCCAAGTATGATCAGTATGATGATGATTATGTGGATGAAATAGGTGTTGAATGTTCAAAGAAATCAACAACATATTGTTGGAAGGAAGAAGCTCAATTACGGTTCAAATATGACAATCATCCTTTACACAACAATCATGACATCGATGAGGAAAATGCAGCAAATTTCAAAGTAAGTGAAAGATCTGTGCCTTTATGTTTCTCTTCATTTCAAATTTTGAGAGAAAAGTATACACAAATTGTTGACAGTAAAGATGAAGAATGTTCTGATCACTTAGTTGAAGATGTCATTGAGGATATTGAAGTTTTTCTAGACCCATAATTGCAGCCCTTGAGCTACATTGATTTTCAATTTCCAGATGAAAGATTAGAGCCCGAGATAGAGTATGAGTTAACCCAAAATCACTTTGTACCATTAAGCTTTAATTCATTTCAATTTTTGAAGAAAAATTTTAATCATGTCATGGATGATAAGCACACAGACGATCATGAATTTTCAGTGGAACCAATGCAACAAATACCTCAGTTCTTACAAGATCCAGTAGTTGATTTCTTGGACGACTTGTGTTGTCAAAGTCATGGTTCATGGGATAGATATGAAATTAAAAGAGGCTATGATCAAGACATGATTAGGCAATCAGTTGCATGGTTTTCTTCAGCAGGAGTCTCATTTCAAATTTCAGTAGAAAATTTGCAGCCATATCAAAAATTGCATGAGGATGAAAAAAACATAGATACAGTGCCAAATCATGTTGTTGACTTGGCTGAATTTAAGAATCAAGGAACAGGTCAGTTCTACCTTGATCTTATAGCTACCTATATGGAGATATTTTTCACTATAGAGCCCCAATATATTTTTGGCATTACTTTTGTTCTTCAGTATTGTCGAGGTCTCTGTTGTAAAGATCATAATGAAAATCAATCATTAACGCCTTTGCAAGCTCTAGTTCTTATGCTTATTAAAAACAGTGAAAAAAAAAGTTATTGGATCGACTTTTGGATTGGACTCATTGGCATTTTTCCATTACCTAATTGAGCAATGATTGCAGTAGATTAGGATAAGAGAGTGTGAATAATCTCATCATTCTGAGCATCTCTTTTTCAGTAGTGTTCATTTTGATTTGGTTTCAGTTGAAATATCAAAACAGGTACAAGTTGTCAAATAATATTTGGGATCAGCCCAATAAATAAAGCATCGGTCTATGTGTTCAGAGTTCAGTGGTTCTTGACACCTCCTTAAAGATCTTCCATCCCCAGGTGGAGCCTATGTTGGGGTCCTATAATTATAGGTAACCCAATTCTTCAGCTTCTATTTGGCATCGCCCCCATGATGAAGACATATGGCTTACTGGACTCGGTTGATTTCCTTTTCCCCTCCATCTGTTTTTCCCGATCCTTCATCACCCTACCCGATCCTTTGTCACCTTATTGTGCCCTTCATTCCCTCATCCTTCACTTCTGCACCCCTTCACCATTTTCGTCCCTACATTTGCAATAAACCAACTTAGGATAAAAACATTAGGTTAGTAGTTAGATTAGACTTGTTAATAATAAATTAATTAATAATTAATAACTAAGTTAGTTTTTGTAAGTTAATAATTAGGTTAGTTTATTAAGTTAAAACATTAACTAAGAAACTAAACTATTAAACATATAAATTAAAAAACACAAAACATAAATTAAATAAAACAAATGTTCAAATAAAACATTTAACAATTATAAAAAACATATATTAAAATGAAACCATATAAAAACAAATAAAAAATCACATATTAAAAATACATAACAAATCAACCAAACAGAAAATAAAAAGAAAACAAAAAGAAAAAAGAAAAACATTAAAACAAAATTAAAAAAAAAAATGAAAATGAAAACACGTAAAACAAAAAAGGTAATAAATAAAACAAAAAGTTAAAATGTAATAAATAAAACAAAAAAGTTAAAACGTAATAAATAAAACAAAAAGTTAAAACGTAATAAAACAAAATCATAATGTGCACCTTATGCACATATCCCAAAGAAAACAAATCAACGCTTAAAACAAAAAAGTTAAAACGTAATAAAACAAAAACATAATGCGCACCTTATGCACATATCCCAAAGCAAACAAATCAACGCTCATGGATTTAGTCGGACCCCCCGTGCTTTTCGAGCTTTAACGAGGGGGGCTTCCGAGTAAGTGGTATTGGGGAGACATTTTTCACCTCCTAGTGAACTCAGACCCTCCCCTTCCAATACCACTTACCACCTTAGGGGGGTCCGACCAAAACCACTTTCCCCTGCAAAATCACTCACCCAAAAAAACTCAAAAACTGTTTTTTGCCATTTTTGACCAGTCGACTTCCAAGAAGGATTCCGGGAAAATGAAGACAGAATTTTAAAATATGAGAGAGGTTTTTGTTCAGCATGCGTTGAAGAAAAAAAACTGCTCTCAAGTTTTTCACAGATACCACCAGCTTGGATAATCAAAACCATATTTCAGCCTCATTGTTTCAATTTTGGGTTTTTCCTATTTCAGTCCTGATTTTGTGGGAGATGTTTCGGTGAGCTGGAGATGAAATTGGTAAACCGGAGGAGGTATTTGTCCATCACATTCTCATATACAATAAAATACTTAATTTTTTTATACAGGTGTCAGTGTTGAGGAGAAACAGAGGTCTGAGTTAACTCCTTTTTTTTAGTAGTTCCTCCCATATTTCATGGCGAACAGTTCTAGATTTTTGGGGATTTGTTGTTATTTTAGGCCGAGGTGGTTGAATCCGACTTCCAAAATCTTGAGGGGTGATCTCTCCTATTTATTTATGTAATTTTAATGTAAAAGGGTTGATCTGTATGCCCAAGTAACCTTGTAATCTATAAATTTTGAAGAGAGCCACCAAAAATAAAAGGACTTTTCATAGGATTCTTATGTGTCAACATTGGTGAAGTTTTTCTTTCCTCGTTGAATGTGTTTCTACTCAGTTATCATTATGTTTTCTTCCTCTAATTTTTAAAAGGAGTTTTAGCACAGAATTTATCTCAGATACTCTGTGTCGATCTTTTAAAAATCTTGATGTTTTCTTCTGATATTACAATGATGAAATTCTTAAATGCTTTGTTATTGTGATTGATCATCTCCTCTCCTTCTGTTGTAGACGACTTTACTTTAAAAATATCCAATGTTTGCATTAAATCGCCCTCTATAAATACCTCATAGATCTGTGTTTGATTTCAAAATTGTCACAGACCCCATAGCCCAATGGAAGCATAAGCATACTTCAGCCATTTTTATCAAAAACAAAACAATACACTCGCACCTTTTTAACTAGCCTAAGATCCACATTCAAACAAATCTAAATTTGACAGAGAGATCCCTCTCTTAGTCTTGGAGGGCTAGATCCTTGACTCCAAGCAGTTTTGATGTTGCCTCTATGACTGCTTCCACATCCTTGGAAACATTACAGAGTGATAACACCTCACACATGATCTCTCCACTATACTTGGTCAAGCCTCGGAGGGGTTATCTCTTCTACTCTTCCTTATGTGACCTCGTGTTTGGCTCTTTTGTTATAGGACTTTCCTAGACACACATATACGAAAATTGGATTTTTCTCTCCCTATATCAGACTCCTATGTTTTTTCAATGACCTTGGAGAGTTATCTCTGCAATCATAATCCAAGGCCCTAAACCTAGACTAGTTTTTATACCCTACAAAAAGAAGTCTCATTTCTTTTAAATTATGCGTTAATTTTAGTGGATGTTGTTTACTCAAAGGTTTACAGATGTGAAACTTAGTGATGTTAGACTCAACAGAAAAAATGAAGCACTTTAAGAACATTGTTGCTAAGTAAAACAAGCTTACTCTTCAATGGAAAAGAGAGTGTTAAGGAACTCTTCAAAAATGAAAACTCTTTATCTTTTCAATGCCATGCAAATAATGGAAATTTTCTTTTAGATGCAATGAAAATATTAATTCAACATTTGAATGCAATGCAACTATCCAAAAATAAGCAAGAATGAAATTTCCTTTTCAATGAAACTTATGACCAAAACTTGGAAAAATTCAAAGTTTTCAAGAATACAAGCAATATTATAAAACCAATATATGAAAAAGAAGAATGTATGCTATTTTTTTTTTCAATGGTTTATATAGGTAAATATTGAAAAATATAAGAACAAAGAAAACCCTCTATTTCGTTTTCTTGTCTTTTACAACAAAATGGAAAATGGAAAACTAGAACAATTTTATTTTTCAATGAAAAACAAGGAAAAATAAAAAATGAGAAGCAAAGAGAACTAAAAAAGAATTATTCACACTATAAGGAGAGTTAACACAGTAACCCCAAACACAAAATCCAAGAAAAGAACCTTCATACTACTCACACAAGCTTGAAGCAAAAAAAAAAGAACCTAATTCTTTTTTACTTTTCTTTGTATAAACATCTAACTTATAAAACTTTTGTAACTAACAGTAGACTAAAAAGAGTCATAGGGAATAGGAGAAATTCTAGGAAATCAAGCCAAATACCTTAGAAAATAAGAGAAGAGTAAAATACCCTTTCTCTAGAGATGCACATGACTATGTGTAAGGCATAGCATATATGTACACAATTGTCTCAAAGAAAAATCATGTATCTACGCGACTGTTTGCAAAGAAAAGAATGTATATGACCCTGAAACTTCCATAATACTAAAAGTGAAATATATGAGGCTTGACATGGTATAAGAAAGACTAAAAAATATTTAAACTACTCGGTCAACAATAGAAAATTTGGAAAAGAAAGGAAAAACAAAGCAAGCACTTAGAAAAAACTAACCTGCAAAGGAGATAAATCCCTAGTATGATCTCCAATTCTATTATGGGAAAAATCCCTATGGATATGGGTTAAAGACACAACAAATCACTGGCCATTTAAATATCAAACCAAATCCCAAGAATGGAATCAAATATTTGTAACTAACTCGATCATATAAATAACTACTAATAGTAAGGAAAAAGAGACATATCAAATGTCTTATGTCTGATGAAGATCCTGTGGTTGTAATACTATTGTACTCGTTCCAAAATATTCCTTTGAAAACTTGCAAAATGCTCAAGTAGAAAACTACAAAGTACAACAATTATATAATAACCAACTTCTATGGAAATGATCGAAAACAAAAATAATTGCAACAATCAGTATTCGAAGTAACAAGATATTCAAACATGATCAGCATATACAAAGAATAGAAGAATTTCATGGGAAAGCGGTATATTTATTATTTGATAATAGAAATTAAGTAGTTATCAGTTGCACCTATTGCGAAACTACTCTTTGAATGGACTCCAAGTCCCTCCACCTAGGCCACTAACTATAAGATGCATCTCTGACTCCCTTAGAAAAAACTAAATAATCTCAAGGGAAACTTCTTGGTCAAATATGTAAAGCATGGAAAAGTATAGAAACATGGGTTTCCATGTCTGGGGACATAAATCAATAGTGCAAAGTTAATAAGAGTTTGTAGACAAGGAAAGAAATAACTAGTATAACTTTACTTCAAGTATCATTCATGTTCTCCTCATGGCTCATGCTCAATTTATACCATATCCAAGTGGTTAGAGTGGTTGTAGACAATTGTGTATAGGTAAAAGGGATTTAGGAAACTGAAAAACCTGCAATCATCTGCATAATTATATTTTTTGAAAAAAAGTGAGATGTATGTGACTTTTCACAGAGAAACAAGTGTATACATGCCTTGCATAGATGTTAGGGTATGTACATGTCAAAAATAATGTTTTTTGAATAATCTAGAGGAGGTAAAAGGGATTGATGTCTGCAAGTAGGATAGGGAAAGGACAAACAAGTCACGAATGCATATGTGGTGGCAATTGATGCTATAACAACAAGTGAATATGGAAAACTTAACTAGGGATTCTCTAGATAAACCTCTTTACTTTAGCACATGTCCCATCAAAAAATTCCAAATTATTAACCTCAAGCCCTAGAAATATAGGTAATATTTCCATGGATTTTTTATTGGGATAAAGAAGAGTGTAACCAGATGGGAAAGTAAACCACAAAGGAACATGGGTACTATAGCACTTTCTAGAGTCGAAACCTGCTACCCAATATAGATTTTTTTGATCTACTTATTCAGTCATTCATTAGAGAAATTTTGAGGTTTAAAATGGGCCTCCTAAGGAAAATAATAAAACAATATTTGAAATAATAAAATAAGAGTTATTAATTTTCTAAGGGAAAGAAATAAAAGTACATTTTTTATTGTATTTTCGACTTATCTCCTTATAGGCTTACTTGAATTTCAAGTGTAGGCACTTGTTGATTGAAGAATTAAATTTTCCATCCAATGATTACCCAATCTACATGGATTTTATAGACCCCACTTTGTATACTTTTGATAAACCTAGAGTGAGATAAACTCCAAATATATGAAAAAAAATGTTTCAAGAAATACACCTTTTTCATGTATTTCTAGTTTTTCTCACTCTAGGTTTATCAAAAGTATGCGGACTGGGTACTCATTGGATGTGAAATTTAATTCTACATCCAACGAGTTCCCACACTTCAAATTTTAGTAAAACTATAAGGAGGCAAGTTAAAAATACGATTAAAAAATAGTTTTCTTTCTTTCCCTCCAAAATTGTTTACCCTTGTGGTTGACATGATCATCTTGAATACTATTGGCAAGTTGACGTTGATACATTTTTAATTTTGAGGCCAATTTTTTACCTCAAAATTTCTCTAATGAGGGTTTATATAGAATCATTTTTTTGGTACCTATTGTTTTCTTTATTTAATAGAGGGATTCAACCCCTTTTCCCACTCTACTAATGATGCTTCTCTTTGAACCCAATACCATTGAATGAATTTTGTAGTAGGTCTAGTGTTTGTGTTTAGGAATGGAGATTATTTGAACATTCTTTAATGCCAAAGATGCATCACAATCTTATCCAAATGGTTAATATAGTTAATGAGTAATGATAATAGTGACCTTAAAATGAGAACACTGGCCCTAAAACCCATATTTTTTAGTCAAAGACACCAAATTCAACCTATGAATTGAACAATAGTGCTACTAGTAGCACCCCTTTTTATGGGGGTTTAAAATTAAAAATTGTTTGAAACCATGGCCTTCACAATTGCTATCGTCGTGTACGAAAACCTTAAAATTGACCCTTGAATAAAAAAATTGCATTCTTAGTAGCATCCATTTTATTTTTGATGCAGGAGCATCACCAACATCAAGCGAACGTGGGACAATGCCAATGCATTTTGGCACATGATAAATTGTTTGAAATGTTTTGAAGTTGGATATGCCAAACTTAAATGAGATAATTAAGAAAGAGAGTACTTGTAGATTGTAATCATACCTTGAGCATCCCACTCTCATCTGAAGGACTAAGAGGCATTTATGCTAGTAAATGTAAGTAGGTAGCTTTGAATTATTAGATTAGACAGTTTTAGGAGTTGGAGGGAAAACGGATATAGACACCCTCACTTGTATCATTGTAACATTAGCAACATTATCAATCAAGAGAGCATAGAGAAGAAGAAGCAGAAAACTGTGTAGAAGAACCCATGTACAAAAGTTCTGAGATTAATATATGAAGCTTGATTCAGAATCATGGCGTTCAAATACTTTATGTGTATGCATGATTGAATGTTATGCTCATGATTGTTTACTCTCTGTTATGCATTTGCTTTGATGCGTGAATGTATGATTTCATGTTGAATGTCTGAAATCTGAAGAGAGGGAGAGTAAAGGATGAGTTTCAAATGTTTCTCTGTCTGAGAAAGAGGTTTCCTGCAAGGAGTGCAGTGAAATTGTCTGCAAGGTGTGCGTTGACAGTAGTCAGAGTTCGTATCTGAAAGCTCAGAAGGGATAACATTGTTCTCATTCTCGCAGGAGTGCAAGTTAAGCACAAGAGTCGTGAAAAGTGTGTGTTGGTTGAGAAGATTCTCAGAGTTTGCAACCTGAGGGAAGAATTGAAGGACTGTTGTCATAGGGAGTGCACAGAGTCTAAGAATTCAAATACTTGGAAGTATTTTAAGAATTGCCGCAAGGAGTGCGCACAAAAATTTTACCCAAAGGACTTGAGGATTTTTATATAAATCTTAGGAGGGATAAGATCTTTGAAGCTGTCGAAGAAAAGCTCAAGAGGGCTAGTGCCTTGAAGTATTAGAAGGAGGCGCAACGACATTTTTTTGCTGGTGGACAAGTTTCGTGAAGGCATACCTGTTCATTTCACAAGAGTGTTAAGGAGGAATTGGATGGTCGGAATTCTCCGTGGAG
Source organism: Picea glauca (assembly GCA_000966675.3). NCBI lineage: Eukaryota > Viridiplantae > Streptophyta > Pinopsida > Pinales > Pinaceae > Picea > Picea glauca. The sequence goes on from JZKD02S0231571.1 coordinate 294,231, forward strand.
GATTCACGAAGTTCTGAGAACCGTCAGATCGTGCAAAGGAGCAAGAAGGTTACGGTGAGTGTTTTTCTAAGTGCAAGCTCAGGAGAAATTGGGCCGTAGGATTTGAACCAACAGGGTTCGTTGGATCACTCATGAAATCTCAATTCGGGGTTTCGGGAGTTGGAGAACTGAAAGCCTTGCCTCAAGATTCGCAATGTTGCGAAAGGCGAAGTCCCAAAGGGGCGAAAGGGTTTGTGTGGGCCAGTTATTGGTGAAGCACATCGAAACTCGGTATTTCGGGGTTTTGGGGGTTGAAGAGCCAAAAATTCATCATCCGGATTCGTGAAGTCATGAAGTCTGAAACTCCAAAAAGGCGAGAAGTTCCATCATGGGACCCGCATTGACGACGTGTCAAAATTTCGGCATTTTGGCATATCAGAGGATAAAAGGTTGAGACTTTTGACCCGAAATTCCTGAAGTCGTGAAATAGCAAAAGAATATGAGCCGTCCGATTGGAAGGGCATGTGTCGCGAGATCCTCTCTATTAGGGATTTGGACATCGAGGTTCAGAGAAGGAAGTCCTTCAACTTTGCGAGTGGAAAAGTCGCGAGAGAATCGTAGTTGTCCATCGGAGGAGGACAGGTGGCAGAGATCAAGGGATCTCGTGAACTTGAAGGTTCGTAAGGTGAAAGCCCAAATTTTGGGTGCTCCAAGTTACGAGAAGCGAAGTTGCAAGGAGAAAAGACAGTCGTTGGATCTGGGTCAAGGGAGGACCGTTGGATCAGAGCCTCATCGCGCGTTTCGCGTATTCGGAGGTTCAGAGGTTGGAAGGACCTCATCTCAACTGCAGAAGTCGTGAAGTGTCAAGAGCCGAGGCATGAAGGAAACATGTGGCAGAACCACAAGGTGGGCCCGGGAAATATACAGGCAGACACACGTCACCTAGTGGAAGGAGTCAACACTCCATTGACTTCTTGCGTCTCGGGGATTCACAAGATAAGAGTACGAGAGCTTAACATTAAAAATCGTGAAGAAGCGAGTTGCGAAAAGTGCGAAGGGAAGGTCAAACCTTGTTGACTTTCAAGTCTCAGGAATTCGTGACAGAAGAGTACGTGAGCTCGACCCTTTGACTCGCAAAGTCGCAAGTAGCGAGAATGAAAGGAGAAAAGTCAACATCGCCTCTCGGGGGTTCAAGAAAGAAAGGTGCCCAGGTTGGACATTCGAACTTGCGAAGTGGCGAGTAGCGAGAAGTGCTAGCACTTAGCCTAGCCAGTGGTCTCATGAGGAAGGTGCTAACAGAGGAAGAGTCATACCGGTATCGGCATTTCGGGTATCGCGATATTTAAAAGGAAGAGTCGGGAGCCTCGACTCACAAACTCGCGAGATTGTGAGTTGCAAAAAGGACCTTGGGTTAAGCCCTTGGTCATAGCGTTGTGGTCACTTGGGGAGAAAGGAGCTCGTGCCTAGTGTTGTTCGCACAGGGGAGCTTCCCAAAGGGCCTGTGGATCAATTTGAAAGGAGATTCCAGCAGGGAATCCGAAAGAGCCGATCCGGCTCGAAGGGGTTACAAAACGATCCTGTGAGCGAATCTCGGCCCAAGGGCCAAGAGGTCTGTGTCAATTTTCAAGGTTAAAATTATGGCTTTGGAAACCGATAAGGTTGTAGACAAAAAAATTAAAAATGATATTCAAATATAAAAGTGGCACCATTGGTTAGTTTTGGGGTTAAATCTAGCTTCTTTGAAACTGTGGCCTAATGATTGGTATCATTGTAGACAAAAACCTTAAAGAATGGAACCATTGCAAACAATATCATAAAAATAAAATAAAAAATAGGAAAAAGAAATGTTAAAAAGGGGGAAAAAATGTAGGGGGCGACCTTCAAACCAAGGGAAAAAACATGTTTAAAAATAACAATAATAATTAACAATTAAAAAAAAAACAGTTTTTAAGGTACCTTAAAAAGGCGAGAATAAAAAAATAAGGGGGAAATCCCACCCTACACCTCTCTTGACCTAAGAAAAAAAAACTAGTTAAAAAAACAAACAAATAAAATAAAAAACACTATAAACAAAAAATAAACATTAAAAAATTAAAAAAAAAGGTTTAAGGAAAAAAACTCATCCCTCCTCGCACCGCTCTTCCCCAATACCATGCCCCCCTTTCCTTGTCCTTTATCCATTAATGTTAGATGAAATGTTATCCTAGATATATCTATGTGTATTATGGATTGTGCTATTTGAATACACTCTATTTTGGTTATTTCATTTATATTATAATTAATTTTCACTAAGTCTCTAATTATATACCTGCCTTGGTATAGATATGAATTCAAGTGGAACTAAATATGGAGGTCATGATGATTATTGCAAGAGAAAGAATAGGGAAAAGTAAAAGGGGGAAAACAAGGTGTTGTAGACACTAATGAAAGAAACAACAAAGGTAAATAATGATCATCTATCACATAATTTATTTATTTTTACGAGGATCGAATCATTATGGGTGGAAAGTCCTTGAATTTCCAACAAATCCTTCCATCTACTGAAACTAGAAATACATTGCCATGAAAAAAATTTGGTTTTCATGGTAGTGTAATCCCACTATCTACGGATTAAAGTATTCCCTAAGGAATGGTTAAGAAAGAATGGTTGTATATTTACATCCCATGTCCAAGGTAATTATTATTTAATTATATGTTTATCTTTTAACTTATATACAATTAGAATTCATCATTCATTCACTAACCGCTATATTTTTATTGAAATGTATTATTTTCTTCCACACCAATGATAATGAGGCTGACTAGGAGGGATGAAAGGGCATTGACAACTATTTAACCTATATGTTTTTTATTACATCTTTAAATGTTAGAAAATTTGCATCTTATTAAACATGTGTTCTTTTATTATTGATGTAACTCCCTCCCCTCCTAGGGGTTCTACGACCTCCTGGTCAAGGATATTTAAAACACTTAAGCCGAATCGGATTTTCGGGCCTTCAATAGACCCTAAAAAATTTACACACAGGTCCCTTTGATGTTACCCGCAGGTTCAAATTACCAGGGACCCTAATCTCTGACACTTCTGGCAACATTAATTTGCGAGTACTAGCTCATGTGCTAGACTCCTTCTCGAATATGACGATGGCCTGTAACCGTGGGCCAACTCCCTTCGTAACTTCATGCTTCGGTGATATTGTGACCTCCAACCTGGTTTCCTTCCGAAACACCTTCTACCGATACACATGGATCCCTTTCGTGTGTCCACATGGATCCAATGGTCCAGATTTAATTTTGCCTTCACGACTTCGCGAAGATTCTTTTTGCTCCAAATAATTTCTCCGAACCTATATCTCCTGAACTCTTCAATCCGCTTCCACATAGCCTCCTCGCATCTAACGGCTAGGATAACTTCATGACTTTAGTGACCCCACTTCTTAAACACTTCAAAACACTTTGAACCATGAAGTGCCAAAATACTCTACGACTATCCTCCGTGCAACTCTCCCAGATCTGATGGTCTAGAACGATCTCGCTTCCTCCTGGACGGATCTTGCTCGTTGATTTCAGGAATATTCAACAGATTCCACTCTATTGAAGGATTCTCACCGCTCTCCCTCCTGAGCTTGTTCTCTCTCAAACTACTAACACCTCAAAGCATTTTCTTTGACACTTAGTCAAATTATGACTCTATGCACACCTTACAACAGGTCCTTTCACTCTTCAACAAACAGACTTAATCTACTCCTCATGAGTTCCTAAGTCAAAATACTCTGTCATGCACTCCTTGCGGACAATTTTCACTCTCTACATACAAAGCTTCAAGTTATCTCTCTTCAACTGGTTCCTCCTCGACACTCTGAACTTCTCAGAATGCCTCCTTCAATACTTAGCCAAATATCGGCCCTGTGCACAACTTGCGACAAACTAACTCTGCTGAACTTCTGAGCTGAAACAGACTCTGTCAATGCACACCTTGTGGACACTATGCACTCCTTGCATACAAAAGCTTCACGTTATCTCTTATGAGCTTCTGATTCGAAACGTACTTTGTCAACGCACACCTTGCGGACACTATGCACTCCTTGCACTTGCTCATAGAAGAGAAACAATTGAAACTTATCTAATACCTCACAGATTCATACATTCAAACATGTAAATGCATTCATAACATGATAGAAACAAATAACAGAGAACTAAAATTAACAGAAATCCTACCATTCATTCATTCAGATAGACATCGCAACACCAAACATTAGGAACAATGCTACACTGTTATATTCATTCAAATGATATGTACTGGAATTATACACTATGATAAGCTTTAACCGTCTTCAATAGTAATTCGACTAAATTGCACCAAAACCTTCAGCAGCCTCGTTTAGGAAACAATACATTTATTTATACAAGAGAGCTCATAGGAATTTTTCCTTCGACTACCTTAGTGTTATCCTATCGAAATAAAAGCATTCAACTACTAAGCATTTATTACAATAAATGTTTGCGATAGATAGATAAGATAAAACACATTGAATATGTACTGTGAGCTACACATTAAAAGAAAATGCATTCCCCAATGATCTCATGTGATTGTTCAGCTCAAAAACATTTAAGATGCTCTTAAATTACAGTATTTTTAGAATATTTGTGTGATATACCTTCTTAAATTCAAAATCATCACCTCAAAATCTGCTCCAGTGCATTGAGTTGTCTTCCACTCGCGCTTGATGACGATGCTCCTACATCATACTCCTGTGGACAAAAATTCATGGACTCTTGTCCATGAGCTCTTCCACTGACTCTCCATGCTTTTGAATATTTGCTTCATTTACCCAACTGGCATCTTCTATTGGGTGTCCTTTCCACTTTACCAGATACTCAAAATAAGTCTTTCTTCTTACCAATTCTCTAATCTATGATTTTTTCCATATACGGATTTTATGCTACAGGCATCTTCTTCTCCCACTAGATTTATTTCTAATCTTTTTATCCTCTGGTGTGATCTTCCCTATAAGGATACAGGTCTGAAATGTTGAATATGGGTGATATACCCACATCTTCTAGCAGCTCTATCTCATAAGAATTTTCATCAAATTTCACTAGGATATTGCATGGTCCTATCTTCTTCAGCTTCAATTTGTTATATGTTCCTCTTGGGAACCTTTCCTTCCTGAGATGTACTAGAACTTGATCTCCCACATCAAATTGTAGTTTCCTTCGATGTTGATCAACTCTACATTTGTATTCTTTGTTATTGTTCTACAACTTCTCCTTGATCTGATTATGAAGCTTCTTCATTTTTGCAGTGAAGTCTTATGCTCTAGTGCTTCTGAATTCATTCTACTCCAGATCTCTCAACTCTGATACTCCTCTTGGATTCATCCCATATACTATCTAAAATGGGCTCGTTCCTATACTTTTGTTTGGTGATTCATTGTATGTAAAGTCTTCTTGTGACATAATTTGATCCCACTAGATATGATGTTCAGTGACCAAACTCCTCAACACATTTCCTAAACTTTGATTCACCACTTCAGTCTTTCCATCTGTTTGAGGGTGATATGCTGAACTAAAATCCAATTCTATCCCCAGCTTCTTCCACAATGTTCTCCAGAAATGACCAACAAATTTAGTGGTTCTATCTAAGACAATACTCTTAGGCAACCCATGAAGTCTCACAACTTCCTTGAAAAACAAATTTGTAATGTGCATTGCATCATTATTCTTTTGGCATGGGATAAAGTGTGTCATCTTTGAGAATATATCAACTACCACAAATATGGGATAACTTCCTCTTTGTGTCCTTGACAATCCCAACACAAAATCCATGCTTATCGCATCCCAAGGCTTGTCTGGAATAGGCAATGGTTGATACAATAAAGTGTTTTGTCTCTTTCCTTTCACATACTAACAAATCTTACATCTATTTACAAACTTATTTACTCCTTCCCTCATACCTATCCAATAGTATGAACTGTTCAACTGTGCAAATGTCTTTTCATGGTCAAAATGTCCTGCTAGAACTCCACTATGTTTTTCCTTCAACAGATTCTCTCTCATCGGGCATTTTGGTATGCATAACTGGAAACATTTAAACAACAATCCATCTTGAATCAGATACTTTGTTTACTGGCTTTTGTCTCTAAGTACATGATTTTCACATGCTTCATATGCTTCTTTAAAATATGGATCATCATAATACATCTCCTTAAGGTGTTCAAACCCTAAGGTTTTCACCTGAAATTCCTGTAGAGTCAAACATCTCTTGCTCAATGCATCAAGAACTTTGTTAGCATTACCAGAAATATGTTAATGACAAAAGTGAGATTTTTCATAAACTCTATCCACTTAGCAGGTCTTTGATATAACTTCTCTTGTCTGGTTATTAATTGTAAAGCTTGATTATCGTTATACAAAATAAACTCTTTGGGAACAAGGTAGTGCCTCCATTTCTTCAAGGCTTGAATTATTGCATAAAATTCCTTATCATATGTGGAGTAATTTCTCTTAGTGTCATCCAGTTTCTCACTTAAATATGAAACAAGCTTATTTTGGCTCAAGACTGCTCCAATTGCAACTCCACTAGCATCACACCTTACTTGAAATGTCTTTTCATAATATGGCAAGACCAGAATCGGTTGTTTTGTTATCTTCTCCATTAATATATTGAATCTTTTATCAGATTCTTCTATCCACTTAAAACACATGTGTTTCTTCTTCACTGTATCCACCATTGGTGTACAAATTCCACTGAAATTTCTAATGAACTTCTGATAGAAATTTGTTAATCCATGGAAGCTTCTCACCTCAAATATGCTTCTTGGCGACGACCATTATTTGATTTCTCTCACCTTCTATAGATCCATCTTTAATTTGTTTGAAGAGATTGCAAAACCCAAGTAAATGAGTTATGTCTTCATAAAAGAGGATTTCTTCATATTTATCAGTAACTTCTCCCACTACAATCTCCTCATCACTAATTTCAGATGTCTCAAATGTGCTTCTTTAGTTTTACTGAAGACTAATATATCATCTAGATATACAATCACAAACTTACCAGTAAAATATTTCAATACCTCATTCATCAATCTCATAAAAGTACTCAAGGCATTTGTTAATCCAAATGGCATAACAAGCCACTCATACAACCCTTCATTTGTTTTGAAGGTTGTTTTCCACTGATCACCTTGTCTTATTCTTATCTGGTGATATCCACTTTTCAGATCTATCTTTGAAAAATAATTTTCTCCACTCAAACAATCCATTAAGTCATCCATCCTAGGTAAAGGAAATATGTACCTGATGGTGATCTTGTTTATGTCCCTTGATTTTGTACACATTCTCCATCTTCCATCCTTTTTCAGACTCAACACAATTGGAACTGTGCATGGACTCAAGCTTTCTCTGACTAAACCTTTGTCCATCAAATCATGGACTTGTCTCTTTACCTCCTCATTCTCTTGAGATTTCAATCTGTACGTTTCTTTGTTCAACAAACTCGCTTCTAGTATTAGGTCAATGTGATGGATGATACTCCTAATGGGTGGAAATGAGCTAGGCACCTCATCCACTACTATGTCAGCAAAATTCTCTAAAAACTCTTGAATCTCATTAGGCAGATCATCCATAGAAGTACTTATAAGGATGACTTTGGTTTTCCTTACCACAACAAACTGCAACTCATTTTCCTTCTTAACTTCACTCAGGATTTCCTTCCCACTCATGAGAAGTTTACTTGTTTTGGCCTCTTATTTCACTTTATTCTCCTTTATTGACAGTAACATGTGTGTCCTACCATTCTTCTCCAAAGTATAAGTATTTTTTCTCCCATTATGAATGGAATTCCTGTCATACTGCCATGGTCTCCCCAACAAAACATGACATACATCCATGGGAATCACATCACACAAAATCTCATCTCTATATACTCTTATCTTAAATTCAACTAGGCATTGTTTAGTCATTGTTACTCGATGTCATTTCTATAGCCATGATATTGTATATGGACTCGGATGTGCAGTTGTCTCCAGCTCCAATTTCTCCACCATATTTTTGGATACTAAGTTATCAGTGCTCCCACTGTTAATTATCACCTTGAATACTCTATGTTTAGTATTGCAAGCAGTTCTGAACAAACTGTTCCTCTACACTAGCTTTTCAACCTCTAGCTTTGGCTTCAAAAAAACCTACTTCATCATCAAAGATCTCCCATCTTCTGCACCTTTTGCTTCAACATTTTGCTTCTACGCTTCCAAAATGTGAGCTTCACCTCCTCCTTCTTTATTTCTCTTGAGGAATTCCCAAGACATGTGTCATGTCCTTCCACAGGAATAAGACTTTACTTCTCCTCCTCTACCTCTTCCTCTTCCTTGAGGAAAAGAGTTATTACCACCATAGTGTCTCCCTCGGGAACGTCCTCCTTTTTCGGAGTGACTATGTGGTTTTTTAGTCTCAACCTTAGGATTATGTGCCTTATCATGGGAAACTCCCTTGCCTCTATTTGTACTTCTTCTTATGCTTCGTTGGCTCTGCTTTCTGGCCAACTTCTCTTCTTCTTTCAGCGCAATCTGATAAGCGTCCTCCACGATTCTTACTGTCATCATGTTGATTTCATCCTGGATTTCATATCTTAGACCATTTATATACCTGGAAACCTTTTCATCATATTTTTCTCTCTATCCATCCCTAATGTTCAGTTTGTAGAACTCCTATGTGTACTCCTTCACAGTCATTCCTTTATGTCTCAAGTTCTACAACTTCTTGAACATATTTATCTGATAATCCTTGGGTATGAAATTATCCTTCAGATTGGATACCATTCTATCCCAGCTATTAATATTTTTCTTTCCCTTGCATCTTATGTCAGCCTGCAGTTCATCCCACAACAACGTTACATGTCCTTTCAATCGGTTGATCGCATGTTTCACCTTCTTCTCCTCATGAGCATCTTCATAGTCTAAGTACTTGTCCATTAACCTTATCCAATCTAACAATTTTTCATCATCTAAATTTCCTTCATACATTGGGAATTCTATTTTTTCTTTAGCTCCCAACTTGACAACCGCTTTCAAAAAGCGTTCTTTTGCAGCATCCTCTACTACAGCTTCTTCAACTTCCACTTCTTCATTTTCTTAATCACTAATGTCTCTAGCATCAGGTTCTCTTCTTTTCATTGTCTCCATGGAATCTAACCTTGGACGAAGTTCTTGCATCTCCCTTTCCATAGCTTGATTTTCTACAGGTGGCTCTGCATGTCTTCTAGGCAACATTGTGCCAAAATTTCTCCTTTACACAACTACCACTTGATGATATCATCCTACTTCCTTCTCTCCTGCATATCGAAATCAATTTTGTGGCTCTGATACCACTTGATGAAAAACCCTCCCCTCCTAGGGGTTATGTGACCTCTCGGTCAAGGATATTTAAAACACTTAAGCCGAATCATCTTTTCTGGCCTTCAATAGACTCTGAAAAATTTACACACAGGTCTCTTTGATGTTACCTGTAGGTTCAAATTACCCGTGACCCTACTCTCTGACACTTCTGGAAACACCAATTTGCGAGTACTAGCTCCCATGCTAGACTCCTTCTCCAATATGACCATGGGTTGTAACCGTGGGTCAAATCCCTTTGTAACTTCGGGCTTCAATGATATTGCAACCTCCACCCTTGTTTCTTTATGAAACACCTTCTATCGGTACACACGGATCCCTGTCAAGTGTACTCCTAGATCCAATGGTCTATATTTAATTCAGCCTTCGTGACTTCACTAAGATTGTGCTTGCTCCATGCAATTTCTCTGAACCTATATCTCTCTAAGTCTCCAATCTGCTTCCATGTATCCTCCTCCCATCCAAAAACTAGTATCACTTCACGACTTCAGCAACCTCGCTTCTTAAACACTTCAAAACACTCTGAACCATGAAGTGTTGAAAAAATCTATGACTATCTTATGTGCAACTCTCCCATATCTGATAGTATTGAACAATATCGCTTCCTCCTCGATGGATCTTTCTCATTGATTTGGGGAATATTCAACAGGTTCCGCTCTATTGAAGGATTCTCACCGCTCCCCCTCCTGAGCTTGTTCTCCCTCAATCTGCTAACACCTCAAAGAATTTTCTTCGACACTTAGTTGAATTCTGACTCTATGCATGCCTAACAACAGGTCCTTTCACTCTTAAACAAACATACTTAAGCTACTCCTCCTAAGTTCCTAAGTCAAAATACTCTATCACACACTCCTTGTGGACAATATGCACTCTATACATACAAAGCTCCAAGTTATCTCTCTTGGATTGGTTCCTCCTCGACACTCTGAACTTCTCAGAATGACTCCTTCAATACTTAGCCAAATATCGACCCTACGCACACCTTGCAACAGCCTAACTATGTTGAACTTCTGAGTCAAAACAGACTCTGTCAATGCACACCTTGCGGACACTATGCACTTTGTGTATACAAAATATTCACGTTATCTCTTCTGAGCTTGTGAGTCGAAACATACTCTGTCAATGCACACCTTTCAGAAACTATGCACTCCTTGCACTTGTTCGTAGAAGAGAAATAATTGAAACTTATCTAATATCTCACAAATTCATACATTCAACCATGTAAATGCATTCATAACATGAGAGCAAGAAATAACAAATAATTGAAATTAACAGAAAGCCTACCATTCATTCATTCAGATAGACACCACAACACCAAACATTTGGAACAATGCTCCTCTATTATATTCATTCAAATGATATGTACATGGAATTATACACTCTGATAAGCTTCAACCATCTTTAGTAGCAATTCAACTAAATTGCAAGAACAACCTTCAGTAGCCTCATTTGGGCAACAATAAATTTATTTATACAAGAGGGATCATAGAACTTTTCCCTCCAACTACCTTAGTGCTATCCTATCAAAATAAAATAATTCAACTACTAAGGATTTATTACAATAAATGTTTGTGACAGATAGATAAGAGAAAACTTATTGAATCTATACTACAAGCTACACATTGAAAGAAAATACATTCCCCAACGATCTCATGCGATTTTTCAGCTCAAAAACATTTAAGATGTTTTTAAATTATAGTCTTTTTAGAATATTTGTGTGATATGCCTTCTTAAATTCGAAATCATCACTTCAAAATGTGTTCTAGTGCGTTGAGTTGTCTTCCACTTGCGCTTGATGATGATGCTCCTGCATCACTTACGCTTCTATAGAGTGAGGATGAGAAATGTTTACAAGACAAGGGAACTTCCAACAATTCAATCAAATTCTAATTCTGATGTCAAATTCATTTCATTTCATTATTTTTGTACATATTATTTCATGCAATATTGTATACAAATTTGGCATTTCCCCTAAGCATTAGCAATGTACCATTTGTTTACATGTAGAAAAAAATACATGGTTATTTTATAGCTTAATTTAAAATTTCATAATTATGTATATATATACATGGTTTGGATTTTTCTTCCATGGTGTGAATAATTGCATCTATGGATACATGGTTTGTTTCTCTAATGGTGTGAAATTTGACGAAATGTTAATGGGATATTTTGTGTGTGTGTGTGTGTGTGTATGTGTGTGGGGGGGATGGTTTTCAATATCATGGTTAATAATTTATAAAATAAACTTATAGTAATCAACAATATCAACAATATTTAAATATTATAATAATAGTAAATACAAAAGAACAATAAATATTAAAAAATCAATAGTAATTAATTATGATGCAAATAAGATGCAAAGATGACATAAATATGATGTAAATGTGGTGCAAAAAGTTTTGTATTTTGATACTATCATGATGCTAGTATGACACAAATACAACACCAATATGATGCACTACACTGCTAAAATAACACAACATACACTCTTTTGATGCAAACTCAATGTAAAATGGATCTTCTAAATGTTTCTTTGCAATAGTATGTGATGCAACACGATGCTAACGTGGTGCAAAAAATATTTTTATGCCATAGTCTTTGTCACCAATATGACACCTTCTAGAGCACAAATTAAAAAATACGATGTAAAGATGACACAAACTTGACAGAAATCACGTCACACCTAGCATCATGTTTTTTATCCTCGAAACTTGATTTTTTTTCCAAAACAATGCACTAAGAGATGATGCTAATGATGATTCTACAACCCTATTTTGCACTAGTGAGAAGATAGAAAGTAAATAAAGAGAATAATAAAAAGAGGAAAGCAGAGAAAATGAAACACCATAAACTAAAGTGGAAGAAAGAGAAAACTAATACTAAGTCAAATTTTGATATTGAAATTGCTAACAAATAGAAAACAAAGCATAACAAGGGGAAAAAACAAGAAAGTTACCTAAGAGTGACTATGAAAATACTCCAAAGAGAGAGATCTTAAAAGACGACGACGAACAAACTACAAGGAGGTATGGTGGCATTTCTACAAATTCTAGAATTAGTAGATAATGTATTCATGATATTTAATTGGTATTTCATTTGTGCATATACAATTGTGGTCTGAATACAAAGTTGTATTAAAGAACCTTAATAATTCTTTATCAATTGGAATACAGCATTGATAAAGGGGTCTATGACCATATTATTGGATTATCTTACATAAGACTAATTTTAGTATAACCAATCAGCAAAACTGACTAATTAAAATTTGGGAGCATTATCGATGTCTTGTTAACCTAAACAATCATGTATTAAAATTATTTACTTCCTACCTTGCATGAATTATTTTTTTCTCCTATGAATTTATGTTAGTTGAATAAAAATTCTTTAATATTGAATGTTCAAACGTGTTCTGCAAATTGATCTTCTTTAACATTTTTCAAATGTTTCAAGTTTGAAGTGAAAATTAGTTGTCAAAATTTGATTTTCCTATCCCCTCTTCAACATGCTTAAATCAACATTTGGTTTTCCCTAACACTTCATTTTATATGAGAAATTGTATTTTTTATTTTCACAACAAAAAAATATCAATTTTATCATTAATGAGCTATTGACACAAGCACCCATATTTTATTCTTAGATCTTATTCTTTGTTATATGCAAGTAGGGGAAGACACAACCACCCTTATTTTATCATTATATCATTATAGGAGATTAACAAGTTTTGTATGGATGATGTAAAATGAAGTGAGGGTGATGGTCTTTGTGGGGAAAGATAACTATCTTTGGGGGATCTAGGATTGGTGAAAATGAAATCCATTGACTCGAATGGTTTTTCTCAATTAATAAATGCTAACTACATTGTCTTAATAGAGGAGGAGGATTATTTAGAGTGGACCAACTGTTACACATTATTTTCATCATCCCTATGATCATTAATGATGTAAACCTATATGTTGCCTTCAGAGGGGTCAGTGGCCTGAGTTCCTGAAGAGAGAAGGGAGAAGAACTTTTCCTGAGAAAAGAAGTTGCATTTTCCTTTGTAAAAACCCTATAAAAAAGGAAGTTCGCAGGCTGCATTATAGCTAGGGTGTGAGAATGCCTGATTCTCACAGGTTGCATCATAGCTAGGTCACGAGGAGTTAGCAGTCTGCTCTATAGGCAGGGTGCGAGAATGCTTACACATGGGAAAAATGAGCGTTTTCTCGAATCTTTTAGAAGGAGAAACTTCCATGGTGAGGTGGAATTCGAATGGTTTGGATCTTACTCTCTTTCATGATTTAGTGGGATCATCCTAACCTCCTCACCTTATCCTCTTCAGCTTATAAAAGGAGAGGATATCTCATGGAGAAGGGCTAAGTTGGATTTGGCTTGGAATTATTATCTTGGTGGGAGTGTCTTTGAGTTTTGCCTTTGTCAAGATAGATTGTGAATATTATCAAATATGTTCCCTTAGAATTCTTGGAATGGAAGTGTGTGGGGAATGAAGGACAGTTGGAAGGGACCTTACGACATCAAGGCCATGGTTGTAATCTCTCTTTCACATTTAATATGATACAGTAATACGATTCTTTCCTATAAATCTTTTTGTGTTTTATTGTATGATTCCTTGATCACATACATAGGTTTATATTGCGTTTATGCTATTACTATCACTTTGGTTGGTTGCATTCTTTTGCAAGATCATCATTGTATGAGTGTTGGAATGGAGCTAGGATGGCGATAGCGAGAGGAAGTGGCGTTTAAACGGTATGTTACCTATCCCTCTTTAGTTAGTAAATTCAATATCTAAAACTTAAGGAAAGCATCATGTTCTGGTGTGTTTTGTTCTAGATCTGGGTGGATCTAGGGAGATCAGTTAGTGTCTTCACCTACCAATTTATCCGATAACAAATCGGTAGGTGTGGACACTAACTATTACACATTATTTTTGTCATCCCTATGACCTCTAATGATGTAAAACCTATATGTTGCCTTCAAAGGGGTCAGTGGCCTGAGTTCCTGAAGAAACAAGGGAGAAGAACTTTTCCTGAGAAAAGAAGTTGCATTTTCCTTTGTAAAAACCCTATAAAAAAGGAAGTTCGCAGGTTGCATTAAAGATAGGCTGTGAGAATGCCTAATTCTCAAAGGTTTCATCATAGCTAGGTTGTGAGGAGATCACAGTCTGCTCTATAAGCAGGGTGCGAGAATGCTTACACGTGGGAAAAATGAGCATTTTCTCGAATCTTCAGTGCATGATTTCAGGTAACAACACTACCCAAAACCGAATAAACGATGAAAAAACCTCCAGCAACACGGTGCCACTGTATATTCCATTGTAGGGTGTTGACCCTAGTTCTGTTAGGAGGGGTGGAGGCATTTCCCACCGTGTATCCTCCATT
>JZKD02S0231571.1:309026-344047 GCA_000966675.3 Picea glauca
TTAACTTCGGGACGAAGTTTCCTGAAGGGTGGGTGTATGTAACGACCCTTGATTATTAAGTATAATTAATTTAATAATATAATCCTAAAAGATTAGCTAAACTGTATTTATGTCTAAAAATAACATTTCTAATTGATTATTATTAAATGGTTGTTCATGATGGTTAATGATTGACTTAATTATTAATTAATTCATTAATTAATAAAGTATTAAATTTATGGTGAATAATAAAATATACTACTAATCTAGTTACGTTCCCGGAAATGGAAACATATTAATGAATGGGATAAGGTATTTAATAATGGGATAAGATATTAGGTGGGGGAGTAAATGAAGGGAAGGCGGTGAAGGAGGAATAAGGGGGGGAAAGGAGCTTGGAGGGGGGAGGATTCGAGAGGAGTGGAGAAGGATTTTGGGAGAGCTCTGAGTATTGGACAGAGGGAGGAATTTTGTGTTTGGAATTGACACAATGGACCGGGGTTGTTGGGGGTTGCTGGGGGTTTTGGGCTCGGATGGCTAGGATATCCGTTGATATCCTAGGGCTAGGAGCTAACTAGTCGGCAGGGAGGTCGGTTTTGGGTGGTGTCCTAAAGAAGCAGGAAGGAGCAAGCTGCAGATAACAACATCAGGTTCATCAAGCTACGGATAACAGCATCAGAGTTAAGGTATTTAATTCCAATTTATCCATTGTTTAGTTAGATTTATTATCCATTGATAAATTTTATATGCGTAAGTGTTAAGTAAATTTGGAATTCTTCTTCTTTATACAACTTGTAGAAATTATTGTACATTTGGTAGAATTACTAGCATTTAATTTAAAATCGGTCTTTACAATCATCATTGTATGAGTGTTGGAACGGAGCTAGGATGGTGATAGCAAGAGGAAGCAACATTTAAACGGTATGTCACCTATCCCTCTTTAGTTAGTAAATTCAATATCTAAAACTTAAGGAAAGCATCATGTTCTGGTGTGTTTTGTTCTAGATCTGGGTGGATCTAGGGAGATCAGTTAGTGTCTGCACCTACCGATTTATCCAATAACACCAACCAACTTTATGAACGCTTTGACACTGACACCAACCATTTAGGTCATTTGAAAAAGTTGAAATAATATGGCACCATGGAATACTTTATAGATTCTTTTGAGAGACTGTCTTTTCATACAGAGGGCATGTGTGATGTTTTTTTCCAAGAATGTTTTATCTGTGGCCTCAAGGATGAGGTTCATGCTCATTTCCTCATGGCTCGGCCTCAGAGTTGGGTGGAAGATACTAAAAGAGATAAGGAAGCACAACAGGTTGTCTCTTCTCAAAAAAGAAAACCCTCCTTTATTCCTTGCACTAAACCCGTAACTTCCCCTCCTCCTTCTACTCCACTAAAGATCCAGAAATTGACCAGGATCGAAATGGTTGAATGCCAACTCAAAGGCCTTTGTTATAATTGTGATGACAAATATTTTTCGGGACACAAGTGTAAGGAACAAAATATTTTTATGGCCATCTCAGAGGATATTTCGAAAGAGTTTGTTGAGGCTCCCCTTGTGTCTCTGTCACCTAAACCCACTGACATCACCCCTCCCTCAAACCCTCCTGAAGTAGAACCGGTCATTTCCCTAAATTCTCTCACTAGCTTCTCTGCTCCCCAAACCCTCAAGCTAATTGGTTACATCAAGCATAGGAAGGTCATCATTCTTGTTGATAGTGGAAGCACCCATAATTTTATTCATCACCGCATTGCCCAAGAAACTAATTTCTATATCCGTACAATCAATAGTTTCCAAACCATGATTTCCAATGGTGGGTCCATGAAATGTGGATGGAGATGTGAAAATGTGTGTCTCCAAATTGGTGAATATCACCTGAAATATCATATGTTTTATATCAACATGGGAAGTTGTGGCATTGTGTTGGTTGCAGAATGGCTAAGGAATTTGGGTCCCATTCTCATAGATTTCAAGGAATTAACCATACAATTTGACTAGGAGGGCCAACAATATAAGTTCCAATGAATCATCATCGGTTCCCCAGAGATCATTAGTTCCCATCACATGGAAAAGATGCTCAAGAAAGGTCATTTTGGCATTATTTCCCAACTCCATGTCATACAAGAAAATGAAGCATCCTCTGTATCACAAGACCTCCAATCCATCCTCTCTAAACATCAAGTTGTTTTTTCCACTCCCTAGGGACTCCCTTCTTCCCATGGTGTTCATGATAATTCCATTCCCCTTTTCCCAGGAAGACTTCCTCCCAATATTTGTCCCTATCGTCACCCCTTTTCCAAAAAAAAATGAAATTGAGAAAATGGTTCAAGAACTGCTCAACGCAGGAGTTATCCACCCTAGTACGAGCCCCTACTCTTCTCATGTGGTCATGGTCCTTAAGAAATAAGGTTCTTGTCACATGTGTCCTGACTTTTGTGCCCTCAACAAACTCACCATTAAAGACAAATTCCCCATTCGTTTCATTGATGACCTCTTGGATGAATTAAGTGTTACCCAGTTCTTTACTAAACTTGATCTTCGTTCTGGCTACCACCAGATCCATATGAAAGAGGCAAACATTCCTAAGACTTCCTTTAGAACTCATGAGGGCCACTACGAGTTTTTGTTCATGCCATTTGGCTTGTGTAATGCCCCCTCCACTTTCTAGAGCCTCATGAATCATGTCTTCTGTCCTTTTCTCCGTCATTTTGTCTTAGTTTTCTTTGATGATATCCTCATCTACATCAAAACCTCGACATCCCATATTTCTCATGTGGATCGAGTTCTCCATCTACTCTCTCAACGCCAAATTTTCTTCAAACAATCTAAATGTTCTTTTGGTTCCTCATAAGTCGAGCACTTGGGTCATCTTGTTGGTAAGGATGGTGTCAGGGTGGATCCTAAAAAGATTGAATATATTCAATATTGGCCTCACCCAAAGACTCTCAAAAGCTTGTGGGGATTTCTAGGTTAAACAGGTTATTATCACAAGTTTGTTAAGAATTATGGAAAGATTGTGGCATCTCTCACTACACTCCTTCAAAAGAATTATTTCACTTAGACTCCAAAAGCTGCTCAGGATTTTCAAACCTTGAAGATGGCCATGTGCACCACTCCAGTCTTGGACCTTCTTGATTTCACAGAGACCTTTTCCCTGGAATGTGATTCTTCCAGGAAAGGAATTGGCGTTTTCCTTATGCAAGAGGGTTGGTCTTTGGCCTTTACCAGCAAACAACTATTTGAGATAAATTTGGGAAAATCAATATATGAAAAGGAAATGTTGGATATCTTGCATGTTGTGGATCTTTGGCACTCTTATATATTGGGGAAATGCTTCCAAATTAAGAAAGATCATCAAAGCCTCAAGTGTTTTCTAGAACAACGCCTTTCCTCCCCCAAGAAACAAAATTGGGTGACTAAGATTTTTGGATATGATTATGAGATCATTTACAAGAAAGGAAAAGAGAATGTGGTTGTTGATGCACTTTCCAGAAAATATGAAGATGAAGGGTCTCTTTTTTCTCTCTCTTTCATTGTACCAGATTGGCTCCAAGTTGTTCACCAGGAATGGCTATAAGATCCCAAAAGTTTGCATCTAATACAACAATTGCAGTCCAGTTCTCCATTTTCCCTAGGGTATTCTTGGCTCAATGATGAGCTTCAATACAAAGGTTGTTTGTATTTAAGTAAATAGTCAAAACTCGAATCCACAGTACATTTTGAGCTTAATGCTACACCCACAGCTGGGCACTCTGGGTTTACCAAAACCTATGATCAAGTCAAACGTTCTTTTCTCTAGGAGGGTATGAAACAAGAGGTTTGTAATTTTATGGTTGAATGTGATGTGTGTCAATGCAACAAGGGAGAAACAGTCAAATCTCCTAGCACACTACAATCGCTTCCAATTCCACCTACTATTTGATGGGATATCTCTATGGATTTTATTGTAGGCTTACTTAAATCGGGAAAGAAATTAGTCATCATGGTGGTAGTTGATCGTATTTCCAAGTATGCTCATTTATGTTCTCTTCAACACCCATTTACAACATCTATTGTGGCTCGACTTTTCATGGATCAGGTCTTCAAGCTTCATGGCATGCCACACTCTGTTTTTTATGATCGCGACCCAACTTTAACCAACAATTTTTGGCAAGAATTGTTCAAGATACAAGGCACCCAATTTCATCTCAGCACAACTTATCATCCCCAAACTGATGGTTAAATGGAAGTTGTCAACAAATGTTTGTAAACATATTTGAGGTGTTTTGCATTGGAAAGGAAGAATCTGTGGGCTCAATGGTTACCACTAGTTGAATGGTGGTACAACACTTTGTGCCATACATCTACACACATGACTCCTTTTGAAGTGGTATATGGAAAAAATCCACCTTCAGTTCTCTCATATTTTCCAGGTGTCTCGAAGGTCCAGACGATTGATCAAATCTTACAGTTCGAGAGGATATTCTCCATACCCTCAAAGAGAATTTGTTCATGGCCTAGAATCAGATGAAGAAACAAGCAGATCAAGGTCGCTCTGAACGTCAATTTGCATAAGGGGATCAGGTGTTTCTTTGACTGCAACCTTACAAGCAACCTTCCCTCAAAGATGACCATTGCCAAAAACTGGCGCCCAAATTTTATGGTCCTTATACCATTCTCAAGTGTGTGGGACAGGTGGCCTATTAGTTAGCTTCACTCAGTCATTCTAAGCTCCATATTTTTTTTCATGTTTCTTTCTTAAAGAAGGTGATTGGAACTAAGTGTCAAACTCAAACCAACCTTCCTAAGTTGGAAAAAGAAGGCTCCATTTGGCTACATCCACAAGAATTTTTGGACCAACATGAGCATCGAATGTGTCAGTGAACCATAAAGGAAGTGTTAGTCCAGTGGAAAGATACAACTCCAGTTGATGCCACTTCGGAACCAGTTACCATTCTGCAGCAATTTCCCCATCTCAAGCCTTGAGGACAAGGTTGTTTTTTAAGGGGGGGGGACATGTTAGGGACCTAACCCATCACGTAGGTAGAATAATATATCTCCATGTAATAAAGGTCAATATTGATAAGGCCTAGCAATAAGGAAGAATAAGTCCAATGTAAGAAGACCTAATAGAATCTTTTGCTTCTAGAAGGATCTTCCTCTAGATGGTTCTTTTGATAGACATATTTAGTATAAATAGGAGTCGAGGGTATGGGAACTTTTGTCTTGGATATTATTGTAATAGAGATCTGCTCTGTTGGAGGTTTCCCTCTCGAAGAGGCAAGTGAACATTGCTCTCAGTAATCAAAGTGCTCTTTCTAGTGTTATTCTGGTATGATTTTGGTATTATTGTGGTGTTGTTCTGGTTATATTGTTGTTCATCTGCCATTTCTAGATATTTATTTATATTCTGCATAATTTTTTATATCTGGAATATTACACATAATGGTTTTTTGCTTCAATACTTTTACTTATGATTATAATTTCCACAAGCACACTGTTAAATGTAATTTCAATGTTTCTTCTTAATTATATATATATATATATATATATATATATAAAAGAAAGAGAATCCACCCCTTTGGTTTTGGGTTCAAGTATATTCAACACATAAACTATATAAACAAACACCAAGGGCTTGGGTTACCTTCTCACCTCCAAATAACCCTCAAAATAAATATCGGTATATCTCAATAGAAAGTGAAGATGGGGTAAAAAACTTATCTAGAGATTATCTCACCTCCAAATAACCCTCAAAATAAAAATGTTGGTATCTCTCCATGGAAAGTGAAGATGGGGTAACAAACTTAACTAGATATTATCTAGATAAGCCATATTTTCTTTAGAACATGTCCATCCAAAAATAGAAAACTTTTAAGTTGAAGCCCTATAAATCTAGGCAAGACTTCCATGGATTTTGTTTTGTTGGGATAAAGCAGTGCATAACCAAATGGAAAAATAAACCATGAAGGAACATGGAGAAAATTAACACCTTCTAGATTCCAAATCTACTACCCAATATATAATTTTTTTATCCGAATATGGTGGTCTACAACTTATTTTGTCTATGGAGTTTATGTAGAATCATCATTTTGGTACCTATTATTTTCTTTGGTTATTAGACGGATTCAACCCTTTTTACCGACTCTGTTAATGATGCCTCTCTTCAAACCCAATCCTATGGGAAGAATTATGTAGCAGTTCCAGTGTTCTAGTTTGGGAAGAAAGGTTATTTGAACATTATTTAATTCCAAAGATGTCACACGAGTCAATCCAAATGAGTAACATAGTTATCAATTTTATGTGACCTCAAAATGAGAACTCTAGCCATGAAAACCCATATATTTGGGTCAAAAAACCAAAGTTAACCCTCAAATAAAAAATTAATTCTATCAGTAGTACCCTTTTTTTGAGGAGGGTTAATATTACAATTTGTTTGAACCCATGACCTTTAAAACTGATACTACTTAAAATAAAACCATGAATAAAAATTGACACTTCTAGTAATACTCATTTTCTTATCAGGGTTAAAATTACAACTCTATTGAAAACATGGCTTTCACAACTTATATAGTCGCAAAAAAAAAAACTTAAAATCAACCCTCAAATCAAAAAGTAATATTACTAGTTATTTTTGGGGGTTAAAATTACAATCTTAAAATTTAAAAACAAGAGAAAACCCCAAACTAAAAAAACAATTTACCAACATATAACACACTTATTTTTCCAATCCATAAATACATTTATGAGTCATCTCTAAAGGCAAGTGAAATCAAAAGTCTAGATGTTTTTTTAATTAAATAAAAAACATAATTAAACTTCAAATTCATTACATTATAAATATCTAATAAACTTTGAAATCATCATTACTCATTACAATATAATATAAAGGAAAAATTAAACATTAAACTCATCATTCCACTCATTTGCTTTGAGAAGGATCAAAATATTTACACTTTTTTTCTGGTTTAGCATGATATACATCAAACAAAATTCAACAATTTTAAAATAATGTGATTTTTTAAAACAATAATACTTATTTTTTTTTAACTTAAAGTAGGGATTTTTTTTCCTCTAAACATTTCAATTTTAGTTAGAGTAGGGATTCATTTTCCTCTAAACATATTAATTTTAATTTTAGTCTGATAATTTTAGTTAGAGTAGAGATTTATTTTTCTCTTAACATTTTAATTTTAGTTAGAGTAGGGATTTACTTCCCCTAAAAATATGAGTGAATTGGGAAATTATAAAGACAATAAAAAATTTACATTAATTAATGACTAAAGTATAATTTAATAAATAAATAGAAATAATCTCTATTAAAATTATTGAATAAAAATTAATTCAATAAATAAATACAAATAATTTTTAATAAATTATAGGTATTTACGAATTTATTTTTAGATATTTTAAATATATATTAATGTAGATTAATTTTAAACTCAGATTTATCAAACATTAAGAATGATCAAATTTTTTTAAAGATAAATTTTTTTATTATTTAATTCTATGTCATGTATTAATTTCTTCGTATTAAATGATAAAAAAAAATTACACTTTAAGAAATTTGATCACTTTAGATGCTAACTCTTTGTTTAATATGGATTTAAATTGTTTTAAGTTTTTTAGATGTTGTCACATACATATGTATGTATGTAGTTATTTAATTTTTATTTAATTCTTTCGTTATTGTCACATATAGCAACATTAAATGACAACATCTCCCCCAAACTGTAGCACACCTCGATACTAACAATTCAAACATATATACATGTGTAATTTTTGTTTTTTTATTTGTTAATTATTTTTATTATTATCATGTAACTTAACATTACATGACAACATCTCCACATATTATGATGTAGAGAACCTCAATACTCTAAGTACAATAAAAATTAATAAAAATATTTAAATCACAATTTCAAAATATTTTTAATAACATCAATCTTCTTAACTTTTTAACTCCTTAAAATTAAAAAAATAAATAAATAAACTTCTTAAATAAAAAATTTAAACCAATTTTTTTCACAAAATCAAATACACCAAGTCCTTCATCATCCATATCTTAATCATTTTATTTTTACAAATAATATTGCACCCTTATAAATTTAACTTTCCGTTTTAAAAAATAATATTGCACCCTTATAAATTTAACTTTCCGTTTTAAAAAATAATATTGCACCCTTATAAATTTAACTTTCCATTAATCATTTTTTAATCCAGTAACCTCGAAATTGTTGAAATCATATGTTTGTATTGGTGTTATTATTTAAATTGTTATGCTAATTATATAGGTAATTTCAAGCATTTAATTATACATTAAAATTGTAATTTGTGATGACTTCCATTGCAACGATCGGACTATTTTGATGAGTTAAATATCTGAATTCGGAAAATATATATATATATATATGAAAATGTAAAAATATTAAGCATTTGGATGATGGATTAGTGTGAATAGGGGTTGGTCATTATCACATTACCAATTCCCTTTTTCTTGTTAGGCTGGTTCTTTTCCGGTTTAAGGAAGGCTTTCCTAATTAGGATCGTTGGAATTTTAGAACAATGAAGTGCAAAGGTGGTGGTTTAAAGAGTAAACTCCAATGAAACAAGTTTGTAAAAATTGTTGAAATGAAGGTAGATGGTGAACCGAAAAATAGTGTTTTGTCATTTGGAAATGGACTCAAACAAGACATTCAATCAGAGGTTGTCCTAAATGTGGAAAGAGAACAATATGACTAAAAAATACAAGTTGATTGCATTACTTCTTTGTTGTCCTACATTGGAGAAATAAATTTAAAGGTGCTACATATGTAGAAAACACCAAATAGTTGAGGATGTTATAGCTATCAAAAACCATGTATGAGAAACTTCAATCTAAAAATAGAGAAAGAAATGTACCCATTGACAAAACTCCAATAATAGCATAATGGAAAAATAGAAAAAAACATACCAAGTTAAGTTCTTACTCCTGAAACACATGTCCAAATTACTTTAACAAAATAGAAACATCATTAAAAATGTGAAAAACATTCTCACCCAGAAGATAGTTGCAGAATCTTCAAAACCCATCCAACATATTTGGCATTAAACTCCAAAGGAGAGAAGTGTCCCAAATCCAACCATAACAAAGAAGTGAGGGAGTTTCTCTTTAAATGGATTCTCAAGCTCAATGTAGTCTCCCTTTGTAAATCGTGGACTATGGTATCAGACGGCTCCATGTATGAAAGAGAGTCTACTTATCTCAAACATATAGCAGTTCTATATTACTTATTAGGATATGAAAGTACGTCTCTAAATCATATATAAATTTTAACATGTGAAAGCCCCCAACATTATAATATATTATTTATGACCATGTGTGCCCCTTTTGTGCACATGGGAAAAACAGAAAGGGATGTATCATTTTAATATTTGCGGGTAATAATTTTTTTTGGTAAGTAAGAGAAAAATTTGTATTAAGGTCCTGCAAAATTTGAAATAGAGTGGCAAAATACATAGCTTACCAGGCTGCAGTTACTGGACTGCCCCAGCCATGGGGAAACTAGTCCAGCCAGCCTATCCCTACCATTGAAATACCAAGTCATAAGTTTAAAAAAGTGTTGCTACTGTTTGTCCCCTAAGACCTGAGAATTCCATAAACTTAAACAAACTAAGAGACTAGACACCTGGCTGGTAGGTGGGCCACTTGGCGCTAAGGTCCCCCGGCCAAGGCGCTTCCTCGATGTAAGTTGGCTCGTCAGTCCAGTTCTTGCCATCGTCCATAGTACGCTCTGCTTCTGTGGTGCCGTCTCCAAGCTTTTTCTCCTTCCATTCTTCTCCTACTGGAGGTGGCGATTCACCCTGCTTTGCATCCGGTACCGTTGGGGAATCCGTCATTAAACCTGTCTCGTCAGACTCGGACAGTAGAGCCTCGTGCAGGGATGAGATAATATTAAGGAAGCTCTCTACCTTGGCATCCGTCACTTGGAGCCGATAGTTTAAGTCCCTTACTTCTTGCCGCAGCTCGAAGACCAGGTCGTGTAATGCTGACAAACTTTCCTTGACACGCACGCGATCCAGAGAGGTAGAGAAACTTGGAGCAGTTCTGTTGGATTCCCCCTGGAAAGAAGTGTCATCATGTACGTCACCCAAGGGGTCGTGAAAGGGCAGGGGATTGGCATAAAACGCTAGGGGATCCATGGAGAGTCGCAGTGTTGACAAGGGCGTGCTCGGAATGATGGCCATTGAATTGAATTGCAGAGTTGAGACTGGAGGAGACCTGGTTTGGTGGCTCGGGGAGGATTCAATAGAGATCGAATCGGGTGGCGAGACCGGGGGCCTTCGAGGCCTCCAAGGAGTGCCTCTCTTCGGACGACCTCTAGGGCGAGTTATGGAGAGCTTGATGCAACAGTCTGGGTGGAGTGAGGGCAGGCGAAGGAGAAGATATACAGGGGCCGCGTCGAGCTAGGGGGGAATGATAGAGAGTAGCCCACGCTACACAGGGCGGATCGCTGCAGCCAACATAACGAAATTCCCCCAAGGCATTGTGAGCCAGCTAAAATGAAGTCGCCATGGAGGAGAAAGGACCGGCGCATAAATGTGCGCTCGTATCAGAGTTAAGAGCATTTAAACGATGGGAAGGGTGGTGGTTTGTAGCACACTCCCATCACATGGCGGTGTGCCACGACTCATTGTGCCTTCGCGCCTATCTTGCCATGTGGGTTGCAATGCCACCCCATACGGGGATATTTGCGAGTAATATTAAAAACATGGTTAGTTTGATTTATTATTATAAAATAATATTTAATTTATTCCACATGTATGGTAATGATGTATGGTAATGATGGATATCACTTTTTTTAGATTTCTGTGGTGAGGAGTTTTGAAGTTGTTTGTCGGATAATCCACAGTAGGTGTTATATTGTCATCGACTTTTTGAATCCGAATCGGGGTTCATCATCAAGATTAATCGTCAATTGATAGCTTGTTGATCTTGGTCAATAAATAATTGAGATGCAAGACATTTTTTAAGATTTTTGAGATTTTACCTAGATGGAGTGTCTAAAAACCTAATTACAAAGTTTAAACAAAAATCAATTTAAATTAATAATAAGTTAATAATTTCCTAATAATTAATAACTATTGATCTAATAGTTTGTTTAATAGTATTTTGATTTTATAAATGTATATAAGTCTAGGGTTTAGAGTTAGATTGATTTTTTATTTATTATATTAATATTTTTAATTTGGTTTTGGTTGTATTATATTTATTTTTAATGTATGAAGGATTTTAGTTTTGTTTAGAGTAAAATTAATAGTTTGTTTTAGTAGTGTTTTAATTTTATATATGTATATAGTTCTAGGGTTTTTAGAATTAGAATGAGTTTTTATTTGGTTGTATTATATCTATATTTAATGTAAGAAGGAATTTAGTTATGTTTAGGTTGTTTAGGGTTAGAGATTGAGTTATTATTTTACTAGCACAACCACTCAAAACCGTGGCTGATGAATGTTGAAAGGCGATGCCAAAGCTTCCTCCAGTAGGTTAATGGACGGAACAAAAAATGAAACGCATAGCCAGAAAATGAAATGCACAACCAGAAAATGAGTGTCTACAGCTGAGCAAATCCAAATGTGATAATCCCAAAGTTTAATCATTTAAACGTGGCAATCATATAGTGCTACAGTAATTTCTTAATATGATTAGGTAAATGTTAAAAAGTAAACAGGTTAATGGATGCATTCAAAAATACAAGGAAGTTATGAAGAGGAAATCACATTCATTGATTTGGGAGGACGACTAAGAATATGTCAGCATCTTCAATTGTTAGCCATCAGATTAGAATTTTAGATTAAAAGGTGATTAATTGTTCTCATTGTCAATAGGTGTACGCCGTAATTACTTATTATTACTTTTAATTGATTGTATTATGTTTTATATTTAATGTATAAAGTTTAGTTTAGTGAACTAATTACTAGATTATGGAAAGGAAGCTAGATTTAGGTTTCGGTTGATTAGATTAAAACTAGGGTTTCTTGTTTTAATAGTGTTAAATTGTGTATTTAATATGATTTATTAGGTCTAAGTATTGATTGCGTTATGTATATATATAAATAATCAAAGGTTTAGAAGTTCTTAATATGTATAGGATACTACGTAGTAGGGGTTATTTTGTGTCCTATACATATTAAGAACTTCTAAACCCTTGATTATTTATATATATACATAACACCATCAATACTTAGACCTAATAAATCATATTAAATACACAATTTAACACTATTAAAACAAGAAACCCTAGTTTTATTCTAATCAACCAAAACCTAAACTATAGCTTCCTTTCCATAATCTAGTAATTAGTTCACTAAACTAAACTTTATATATTAAATATAAAACATAATACAACCAATTAAAAGTACTAATAAGTAATAAAATAATAACTCAATCTCTAACCCTAAACAACCTAACCATAACTAAATTCCTTCTTACATTAAATATAGATATAATACAACCACATAAAAATTCATTCTAATTCTAAAAACCCTAGACCTATATACATATATAAAATTAAAACACTACTAAAACAAACTATTAGTTTTACCCTAAACGAAACTAAAATCCTTCATACATTAAAAATAAATATAATACAACCAAATTAAAAGTACTAATATAATAAATAAAAACTCAATCTAACTCTAAACCATAGACTTATATACATTTATAAAATTAAAACACTATTAAACAAACTATTAGATCACTCAACCTCATTAATAGTTATTAATTATTAGGAAATTATCAACTTATTATTAATTTAAATTAATTTTTGTTTAAACTCTGTAATTAGGTTTTTAGACAGTCGACCTAGGTAAAATCTCAAAAATCTTAAAAAATGTCCTGCATCTCAATTATTTATTGACCAAGATCAACAAGCTATCAATTGACGATTAGTCCTGATGATGAATCCCGATTCGGATTCAAAACGTCGATGATAATATGAAACCAATGATGGATATTTCAATAAAGTGTTGTATCATGATCATATAAATTGTTCCTCCTAATAAACTTCACCAAAGATAAAGTCAAAATAAAGAAAGGGGACTATGTATGAGTGTTAGGTTAAGCTAGTCATGAACAACATCCACTAATGATAAGGATCAAGCACAACCACCATCCAATCTAGGATAATTTGTGCACAACTGAAGAAGCCTTATACCAACATCTCAATCTTTTGAAGGCTTGTATAATCATGCCACACTGCAAAAAAACCATGAATCATCACATGTGCATCCCCATGCAATATAGGTGGTAATAATGGCTCGAACTTGAGGACATGTGATCTCAAGAAAAAGTGCATAGGACCTGTGAATCTCTAGATGTACTTTCAAAAAAGAAAGAGAAAGCAAAACCACAGGGGATTCACCTTGTTTACCAATATCTTATCACATTCATATTCACCTTGTTTACCAATATCTTATCACATTCATATTCACCTTGTTTACCAATATCTTATCACATTCATTCTTAGAGGGGGTTTTTTAATTGTGAAAAATATATTCAATATATTGTAGGTATTTCGGGGGAGGGGTGATGTGGGTATTGGGGGGTATAAAATGGGGTATCTAGTAAAAATATGGGTTTATTTTATTGGAAGGATGTAATGTGAGGAGGGTTCAATAAAAGGATTTTTGGAGGTATTTATCAATATCTAGTGAAATTAGGGGTATTCATTAATATCCCACCAACGCATGTGCTATGTCACGGGTTCATTCAGTGAAGACCCTGTGAGAAAAACCATGTGGTAGGATGGATAAACATCCACAAACACCATATATATTATCCATAGAGTTTATTACATCAAATAAAATGCTTATACCCTTAAGTTGAGTTTTATTCACCTACTCTAATGCTCTCAAGAGCTTACTTCTTCATACTTCTACTCTACATGAGAAAATAGGTGAGGTCATATTTCCAATATTTCCAATGTAACCATGCTAGATCTTTTCTTACATCATAAGCTCTTTCCCTATGTTTGGTTATAAGCCAAAGAAAAGGAAATGTCAAATAGATCATAATCATGACCCAGAATAAATACTACAATATTACAAAACATGACTTCAAACTCACAAGGATTGATAGAAACACCAAAATCATGCCAAGATTGGCATGCCCATCCACAAACCCCTTCTATCCAACTTTGAATAGGACTACAGTATGCCAATAATTATCCATCCTTACTCCAAGCAAGTTTTAGGTTAAAATTGACTTGGTAAAAGAGTTGAAGTTGTTAGGTCAACAGTGGTGGTTTCGGGCACATGGTTTTGGTAGCCCCTGGTTTCACATCCCATGGATTACATGTAATAAATCCTTTAAAAGGTCGGTGACACTCCATTGTAATGTGACGAGTTGAGCGGTGAGGGATCACTTGGTTGGGGCTAGGATGTTGGCCAACCTGACCGGGTTTTAGCCAAGGGACTAATAGATCTATAAGTTGTTTTTTCCCAGTTTGGGTTTTCAAGGTTATATCTAATGCATATGTTATGTGTGGTAATTGTTGTTGGCTGAATATTTTCAATCTCTTGCATGTTTATTTTTAATATGGTATCAAATCTTGGTAGGATTGAACTCTCCAGCAAGAGTGGCATGGGAATTTCTCTTATGTTGGATCTTTAAGTAAAGAGAGAGGGTCAAAAGAAGTTGCTGATACACTCACATAGTCGAGAGAGGTTGCATGCAAGGAAGCTCGATCATTGGAATAGAGTGCAGGATAAGGAGGGCATGAGAGGAAATCAATGTGTAGCTTAGGCAAAGGAATTGCGGGCCAGATTCTAACCTAACATCTATTATAATGACAATGGAGGTGCTTGTCCTCAACAGGTAGTGGTTTCGGAGCTCGACTCTTTGCAAACCACTTCTTTGGTTACGTCGATGGTGACAATGAAAATGGTTTTCATGGATAAGGATGTGTTCGAATGGAGATCTGGTTCAACCAACAAGGTTTCAAGGTACATGAGGGTATTTCTTGAGGCGCTCAAAGATGACTGGATGGATTAGGTTCTGGCCAGCGAGCTCGTCATGGAGACGCATCTGGCCAAGAAGTGTGAGAAAATCAATTCTGAGGTTGTGATATATAGGAGGAGGTTTGAGTGACTGAGTCACATGCAGAAAAACTCCCTGGAGCTCCTCATTCAGAACCTCGCTTGACTCAACGAGGATGGCCTAGATGAGTTGGCTAAGATCTACAACACATTGGCCACAATGATAAACATGATTAAGGTCCACCCTGTTAGCACTGAGAATCACACTTAGACTGTTGTAAGTGCAAGCCCATTACCCATCAGAATATAAATGGATTAAAACGGTTTGAGTAGGTGGATCAACAAGATTGAGAAAGAAAGGGAGGGAGTAGCAAAACGTCTGCAAAGGCATTCCATTGGGCATGGAGTCATAACATCCTATAGATCAAAGGCAATCAAACTATATATCAGAAAAAGGGATATATAATGATGAGTAGAAGCATAGTGAATATGAAAAAAAGGAAGAACATCCATTATACAAAGATCCTTTCTGCAACAGATAAAGATTTTCTTTAAACAATGAACAATGATTTAATGGGAAAGCTACATCAGATCCTTTATTGTTCATGAATCCATCAATCAATGGCAGATATGATCCTCAAAACCTACAATATATTCAAGCAATAAGATAACAAAGAAATGGAAAAACACAGAAGACAATTTTATTACAGCTCTCATGAATCTTTAATGGCAGAAAACATCTTTACAAAGAGGCCCTCAGGCTTACAAATGAGCAACTAAAACTGCTCCTCCAACTCTCTCCTCTCTTGGCTCATGAATCCAACCCTTTTCTCATCAAAAACCCTTTCATTTATAGAGTATAATCTATATCTACCCTAAGGAGGTCGAAACCAAGGAGTTACATAGGATCCTCCTCTATTTAGGATTCTTGTTACAAAAGATTCCAACAAAAGCCAAACAAATTCCTATTTTTTTGGGATTTTGTCTATGATGATAAATTCATTTTGAAACAGGTCATCCTAATTGATCTAGAGATGGAAAAAATGTCCCTCATGTACAACAAACTCCTGGGAGACCATTCAAAACTTCTTTGATAGGTGGCAACCTCCAAACAAGGCGAATATCCAACAACTATGCAAAACAAAGACTTTACAACGCCATTTTGCAACGCACTGGTGTTTTAATTATATTTCTCGAATTACAAACCGGGTCAGGCTGAAATTCGGACAACAAATCAATGACATTATCATTATCCTCCTTATAAAAAGTCAGAAAAACCCAATTCACCGTTTTGGATTTACAATAAAATCTTTAGAAGACTCTGCTACAGGAAATGAGTTTGCAGTGAAGTTTACAACGCCTATCACCTGTATGCAGCGCCAGTTTATAGTGCCAAAAGAAAAAAAAAATCCAAAAACACTTTCTCGATCTTCAAACAGGATGAAAACCCTCATGGAGTAACTAATGATCCTAAGTTTGATTTGGATGTTGATAATTCTGAACGTGAGTTCCTGCAACCTATCTAAGCTACAACGCTCCTCCTTAACTAGTTCGCAACACCATCTCAAATATAGTTTTCACACTTTGAGGAGGCTATTAGTTGATGGTATGACATAATCCTTGGAGAAATGGTTTAATGTAAGCTCTGAAAACCATAAATCCTCATTTACATGATCAATCGTATGTGTTAACACACTCCATGTTTTTGAGAGCAACAAGTGAGCATACAAATTAGTGGGTGTTCCTCCATACTCAGATCATAGAGATTACGTGGTTTGAAATTTTAGGTTGGCTTAAGGATGAACCAGTTGTGGGGGACTCCACTGCAAGTTTTCCATGGGGCTATGGATAGGTTTTCTGGAATCGGATTATTTTCTTTGGGATTGTGCTGAGAAAGATACTCGATGATGGATGAATAAGACAAACTCAGTCTAGCTCTCTGAAAAGGTCATGGAAATAAATAAAAGAAGAGTAGAGACACCATGAATAGAACACAACACAGAGCGTGGTTAAGTTAAAAATATGGAGATAAATCCTAATGTTTTGTTGGGAAAGTATGAAATGAGGAAGCTCCTGAGGAACGGAACCTTTGCTAAAGTTTATCATGACAGGAATGTAAACATGGGTGAGAGAGTCTTCATTAAAGTGATGGACAAGGAAAAGATCATGAAGGTCGATATATGGAGTGAATCAAGCATGAGATATCTGCAATGAGGTTGGTTCGACATCCGAACATGATTGAACTTTATGAAGTCATGGCGAGCAAGACAAAGATTTATTTGATTGCTATTTTGGAGTATTTAGAAAATATTGACACAATTTTGTTTTTATGTCTAGTAATATTTATTCCCTAGAATAATTTCGGTGATTTATGTCTAGTAATATTTAAGGATTAAATGGAAATGGCTTTGGATCAGCAAGGTCATGTCATGTCAATATTGAGAGTATTTGTGGGTGTCAAAGGTCAAAGTAAGGGAAATACGAGAGGATGGCGGCATAAGTGCCAAGATAACAACAATGTAAACAAAAATTGTTATAATGAAGTTGAGAATAATTATTGCATGTAAATGGGTATATTATTGTAAGACATACCCTAGTTATAAACCTTGAGGGGGTAGGGCCTGGAGGTTAGAAGTGAAAACTCACTTGTCCAGTTTGGTCGGAGTTGGTGATGGGAAACCCCAAGTCAAGTTTAAAGGGGGGAATGTTAGGTTAAACTTGAATCAGTAAAAGAGTCAAATTCTTTAGGTGAATAGTGGTGGTTTCGGACACATGGTTTTGGTAGCTCATGGTTTCACATCCCATGGATTGCATGTAATAAAGCCTTTAAAAGGTTGGTGATACTCCATTGTAATGTGTCGAATTGAGCGGTGAGGGATCACTTGGCTGAGCCCAAGATGTTTTCCATCTTGGCTGGGTTTTGACCAAGGGACTAACAGATCTATTAGTTGGTTCCCGTTTTTTTTTTCTAGGTTACATATGGTGCATATGTTGTGTGTGGTAATTGTTGTTGGTTGAATATTTTCAATATCTCACATGTTTATTTTTAATAGCAAGGTATTCAAGTTGCATCCCCTTCATTTGGAAAAATTGATCCACATACTCCCATGCATGGCTTCTTGGACAAGTCCATGTGCAACATCACTTATAATGACTTGAGATGATCATTTTAAAAACTTGTAATATGCATATTTACATCCTTCCAATAAATATGAAGAAACATGAGAAACTTCATATTTTGAAAAATAATTTTGGGTCAAGTTGATCACTTGTTGCTCTTTTACATATGGCTGCAAACTGCTACAACAAGAAAAAACTTGAATGCATTCTAGCCCCATACATGTTACAACACCAAGAATATATTTTCCGGCAAGGTTCTCAATGATATAATGAGGAAAAATGAAGAATTTTGAGATGGTTGGGAAAATATACAACAAAAATATGCAAGCCCCGTATAAATTACAACCACAAAATCATCATCGCATAGCTGTAAATTTTTTGTAGTTTTATCTTCAACCAATTGCTCCCTAATATAGAAATTTCATGCAGTATACATGAGAGCACATGGCTAGAAATTAACAATATAATTTTCTGAAAATACCATTTCTAAATATGACAAACCTTTGTTTTCATGGCATGATGACATGCATTCTTGATCACCTTCTTTACGAGCATGTTCTTAGTGTACTTGGTATTCAATGGATTCTTGAGGCACTTTGTCTTCAATGGAATCTTCTTCAAGCGTATCTTCAAAATATGCATTGCTCTTTCCTTCTTCTTCATATGTGAGGTCCCAATACAAAGAGTCTCTATAATATATCTTCATGTGTTACATTAATACTTTAGATACATTCCAAAAAAGATGCTACATGAGAAATAACAAACTTACAACCACCATCATATTTCCAAATTGGAGGAAGCTCATTAGCATACCTAGGAATATCCTCTACATCAAAAGATGGATAAATAATGTGGAGGGACCATGGTTCCATGGCATCTAAAAAATTACAACACAATAACACTTCAGACCAAGAACTAGTGGGGTTGCCCAAGGTGAGTTCTTCAAATCTTTCTCATTGTCCTCGCCTAAAAAATTAGTAGGCCTTCATAAATGGAGTCGCCAAGATGAGAGGAAAATATTCAAAATAAAACCCTCATCAAAATACTATGAAGCATAGTCTTCAAGATTTCGGGGAAATTGACTTTATCCTTGATAATGGCCCATAATGTTACCACAAAATATGTCATCATGAAAATCTAAATTTTTCAAGCACTTGGATGATGGATTTGTGTAACTAGGGGGTTGGCCACTATCACCTCACCAAGTCCCCCCTCCCTTTTAGACCATCTCAAGGGAGGCTTCCCTAAATTGCATCGTTGGAATTCTAGGGCAACGGAGTGCGAAGGTGGTTTAGAGAGTAAATTCCATCCAAACAAGTTTATGAAAGTAATGAAGGAATATGGTGGACCAGAAACTAGTGCCTTATCATTGGGAGATAGAGTCAAACAAGACATCAAATAGGAGGTTGTCACAAAGGTGGAAAGAGGACAATATGGATGAAAAATACAAGTTGATTGCATTTCCTCTTTGTTATCCTACATTGTAGAAATAAATTTAAGGGCGTTACATATGTAGAAAACACCCAACACTTGAGGATGTTACATCTATCAAAAACCATGTATGAGAAACTTCAATCCATAAATAGAGAAAGAAATGTAGTCATTGACAAAACTCCAATGATTGTGTAATGAAAAATGGAAAAAACATACTGAATTCTTATTTCTGAAGCATACGTCTAGATTACTTCAGCGAAATATGAACATCATTAAAAGTATGAAAGACATTTTCACCCGCAAAATAGTTGCAAAACCTCCAAAACACATCCAACATATTTGTCATTAAACTCAAGGGAGATAAGTCTCACAAATCCAACCATGCTAAAGAAGTAAGAGAGTTACTCTTTAAATAGAATCTCTATCTCAACCTCCTACAATAAAAAAAATGTCTCCTTTATTATAGAAAGTGCTAGAAGTGTTCTACCCCTCAATATGGTTGAAGAAACTGAATGTTCCACTTTGGAGTAGGCTAACTCGAGAGAAATATTCCCTCCAGAGTGTCCTTACTCCGACAGGTCCGACAGTAGCTTTTCGACGACCGCCCCTTCGTGTGGAACTATCCCCCGGAGACTCTGCCAACATTCTATAGCGTACACTGCCAACATTCTGTAGCACCCATTCGTCGTCGTCGGAGAGACTTGAATTGAAAAATTAAACCAACCTACCAACCAAGCCAGTGCAGAAGCAGGAGATCGGATCCTCCATACCGAGCTACCAACCAAGCCATCGCAGAAGTAGGAGATCAGATCCTCCATAATTTATCTATATTTTTTCTCTTTCAAAGAACAAAGAAAAGAAATGCAGCGGATTCAAGCCAACTGATTAAATAGGGACACCTACACAGATTTGCGAGAAAAAGTGGATTAACAGTTTGACTGTGTTACTTTTATCAATGTTTGGTTGTAGTTGCCACATACATAGTAAGATACATGCTACTACTTAACCTACCTAGCAAGAATGTATATATGTCATGAATTCCTAGTTATTTGACTCCCTCAATTTCTTTGCAGTTTTCATCCCATCTACAAATAGATTCAGGGCCTCCGTACTAGATGGAACCATAGTTTTTTCTCTAATTTGGAACCCTGGTTTTTTCTCTAATTTGGAACCTTGCGACGTGCACCATTCTTATATTTGGTTCAATTCCATGTGTTAAATATAGTATCCACGTTGTCCTGCAAATTCTTGAATCCCACCTTTCGATACAATGTAGGTAGTTGGTGCAAGATAAGCACTTGCTCCATGGGAACCCACTAAGCTAGAACAGAAGCAGGAGATTGGTCTTTGAAGAAGCGCAACGCAGAAGGGGTAAATGTTTCTTGTCTCAGACCTTACAAATAGAGCTCGTTGATTATATGGTAAGCTCATGTTCTCAGAATTCGGATTATGCTTATGTTTATGTTCTAGGATTATGCTTATAAATGAGAAACAAATATAGAAATACGAATAAATTCCATGTGAAATGATAGAGATACGAAATGCACTGATAAATGATAGAGATAGGAATAAATCCCTATAAATGAAAGAACATATTTTTGAAAGATGGTTTTAGTATCACCATATAGCAAGCATGTCTGATCATTTTCAAGATGTTTTCCATTTTCTATTATCAAGCATGTCCTTCCCTGTCTAAATATATTAGTATGCAATATAACCAGAATACAGTGGAATTTGGGCATCCTTAACCCTTTAAGCTTGGTTTATTTATTTTTCAGAGATTTGGTGTTGTTATATGTTGAAATATGAGCTTGAATGTAACTAAACTCACCTTTAGGAGTGTTTTTCTATATATAATTCGATATCCACATTGCCTACATTGGATTGCAACATATTTCTATTTATGTTCGTGAGACTAGGCCAATTTTAATATCCTATTAATGGTTTCATATATGAGTGAGATGTAATATGGATTGCATCATATTTCTGTTTTGATTTTGAGTAGGATGTCATGAGCTGTGGGATTTGTTGGTTACTGAGGTTATGTAATAAAATTATGTGGTTATTTAATCTTTTTTTTTAGAAATATGGGGAATTTACCATTACATTTACCATTTGCTCGAATTATTTTATTTAAAATAGATATATTTTCATTTAAGTTTGTTTGATTTACATTTACCATTTGCTTGAATTACAAGGACATATTGCAATAATTGGCATAATGGTTTGGAAGACAAAACATTCACATATCAAGAACCTCCATGTTCAAATTTTATCAGACAAGCATATATTTTCAAGCCAAGACCTTGTTTGGAGTGATATACAGTGTGAAGATGGCACTATTGATCGCACTCCTCTAATACCATACAAGAGGTTGGAAGACTTCATTATGGGAGATAAAAACAACTCGGATGCACCATGTACATTTGTACGAAGATCGCATAGGAAGCGCTTTGGTGATGGTGAATCTTCTATGATGGGTCCAACATCCTTGAACTATGCATTGTTAGTATTTATCATGACCTCTTAATCAAATTTATATGTTCTTTCAATATGTATTGTTAAGTTTCAAAAATTATTATTGGTATTACTATTACATGTAATGATCTTTCTTTGAATGTTAGATATTTTTTAGGTTCCAATGTTGTTATGGCCCAAATGATCTTAGACATCCACAACCACCGTTAAGAAAGTGAAATTTTGTCCGAAAAAGAGGATGCCAATGCAAATTTAAAGCGAAGGAAGTGAATGATATGTCATGGGTTGCAATTATCACCTATAATGAGTACCTACATGAGGATTGAAATGAATAGCCATGCCATGGAAAATATGATAATCTGGTGATCCAAAGTCCTTGAGCAACCCCCATCTTTCAAAGGAGATCCAATCAATGATAAAGACACTATATGGACTTGGTGTTCCAGTTGATACAATATTTGAATGACATATCCTTGATGGGATATTTGGTTCTCTGATGGGTTCTAGAGACCTTCATTTATGTAGAAAATATGTCTCCAATATATTCAACTTCCATTTGAAATATAAGTGTCAATTAGATCCCAAGGATTCTTTGAGTGTTAACAAGTGGTATCAACAAGAGAAAAAATATTTTTTTTCTACCAGCAACCAGAAGAGGAGGATGCGCCATTCATAATTGGCATCCAAACAGAATGGATGCTTGATATGATGGTCAAGTGTTCTCACAACAACATGTTGGGTTTGGATTCTACGTTTAGCACAAACAAACATGGGGTGAGTTTCATTAGTTTTTTTAATGTCTCTATATAGTTCAATGTTTCATTCAATATCATTAGTACTCTAAAATTGAGAAGTTGATAATTGTATTGTTTTGTGTAGTACCAATTATAAACAGTTATTTCCTTCGATTCTCAATAAAGAGGTTTTCTTGTTGCATGGGAAGTATGTTCACACAATAGAACATCAGATATAGCCCAATGGATTATACAACTCCTAGATGCATGTAGGAAAAGATGCCCAAATTGGAAACTGAATGTTGTCATTACAGATGATGCATTAGCAGAAATTAAAGCATTGAGGTGAGACAAATATTCTACAAGTAATGAATGTATGAATTATCATTAGCACCTGTACATCTATATTTTTGTTGTTATTATATTTAATGATGAATATCGTTGGTTGCTAAACGTTAATCATGTTCAATTAACACAAGAACGATATCATTTTTCTTGTAGGAAAATTTTGGGTTGTTGCGTCTTCCTTTGTTGTTGGCATGTTCATCGTAATTGGTCAAAAAATGCATTTAGATTGGCATCTTCCCCTAAAATATCCAGGGAATTATCTCATAGTCTAGGTGAGATAATGCACTGTTGTTGTGATCATGATGTCGTTAGTGAAGCAATGCAGTCATTCTTTGAAAAAATTGTTGGCGAAGTTAAATTTTTGTACTTCAGAAAACATTGGTTGGAAGGGGATAAGATATGTAAGTTACTTATTATGTTGTCTTAGATTAATTTCCCCAACATATATAGATAATTTTAATTTAGTTATAATTACATGTCATATTGACTTAACATATTAATGATTGGTTATCTTTTTCTTATTAGATATGTGGGAAAAATGTTATCGAGACTTTCCTCATGCTAATCAAGAGTCCAATAGTTCAATTGAATCATACCATTTCTTCTTGAAGACCAAGTTCTTACGTGAACGAAGGCATAAATGTTCTAGGAGAATGCATTGGTTGATTTTATCCCTATTGAAGAGGGTGGAACCTTTTTTTGTGCATTGAAACTATTTGAAGGAGTTTGGATTTCTAACAAACTAGAAGAAGGAGAGGTACCTTGAGACTTCATTAGAGAAATCTAGGAGAATTCTTGACAATGATGTTAGTCCTCATGACATNTTATTTTATTTAAAATAGATATATTTTCATTTAAGTTTGTTTGATTTACATTTACCATTTGCTTGAATTACAAGGACATATTGCAATAATTGGCATAATGGTTCGAAAGACAAAACATTCACATATCAAGAACCTCCATGTTCAAAGTTTATCAAACAAGCATATATTTTCAAGCCAAGACCTTGTTTGGAGTGATATACAGCGTGAAGATGGCACTATTGATCGCACTGCTCTAATACCATACAAGAGGTTGGAAGACTTCATTATGGGATAGAAAAACAACCCGGATGCACAATGTACATTTGTACGAAGATCGCATAGGAAGCGCTTTGGTGATGGTGAATCTTCTATGATGGGTCCAACATCCTTGAACTATGCATTGTTAGTATTTATCATGACCTCTTAATCCAATTTATATGTTCTTTCAATATGTATTGTTAAGTTCCAAAAATTATTATTGGTATTACTATTACATGTAATGATCTTTCTTTGAATGTTAGATATTTTTTAGGTTCCAATGTTGTTATGGCCCAAATGATCTTAGACATCCACAACCACCGTTAAGAAAGCGAAATTTTGTCCGAAAAAGAGGATGCCAATGCAAATTTAAAGCGAAGGAAGTGAATGATATGTCATGGGTTGCAATTATCACCTATAATGAGTACCTACATGAGGATTGAAATGGCTATCCATACCATGGAAAATATGATAATCAGGTGATCCAAAGTCCTTGAGAAACCCCCATCTTTCAAAGGAGATCCAATCAATGATAAAGACACTATATGGACTTGGTGTTCTAGTTGATACAATATTTGAATGACATATCCTTGATGGGATATTTGGTTCTCTGATGGGTTCTAGAGACCTTCATTTATGTAGAAAATATGTCTCCAATATATTCAAATTCCATTTGAAATATAAGTATCAATTAGATCCAAAGGATTCTTTGAGTGTTAACAAGTGGTATCAACAAGAGAAAAAATATTTTTTCTACCAGCAACCAGAAAAGGAGGATGCGCCATTCATAATTGGCATCCATACAGAATGGATGCTTGATATGATGGTCAAGTGTTCTCACAACAACATGTTGGCTTTGGATTCTACATTTAGCACAAACAAACATGGGGTGAGTTTCATTAGTTTTTTTAATGTCTCTATTGAGTTCAATGTTTCATTCAATATCATTAGTACTCTAAAATTGAGAAGTTGATAATTGTATTGGTTTGTGTAGTACCAATTATACACAGTTATTTCCTTCGATTCTCAATAAAGAGGTTTTCTTGTTGCATGGGAAGTGTGTTCACACAATAGAACATCAGATATAGCCCAGTGGATTATACAACTCCTAGATGCATGTAGGAAAAGATGCCCAAATTGGAAACTGAATGTTGTCATGACAGATGATGCATTAGCAGAAATTAAAGCATTGAGGTGAGACAAATATTCTACAAGTAATGAATGTATGAATTATCATTAGCACCTGTACATCTATATTTTTGTTGTTATTACATTTAATGATGAATATAGTTGGTTGCTAAACGTTAATCATGTTCAATTAACACAAGAACAATATCATTTTTCTTGTAGGCAAATTTTGGGTTGTTGCGTCTTCCTTTGTTGTTGGCATGTTCATCGTAATTGGTCAAAAAATGCATTTAGATTGGCATATTCCC
Organism: Picea glauca; assembly: GCA_000966675.3. Taxonomy (NCBI): domain Eukaryota; kingdom Viridiplantae; phylum Streptophyta; class Pinopsida; order Pinales; family Pinaceae; genus Picea; species Picea glauca. The sequence continues at coordinate 334,618 of JZKD02S0231571.1, forward strand.
CTAAAAGATCCAGGGAATTATCTCATAGTCTAGGTGAGATAATGCACCGTTGTTGTGATCATGATGTCATTAGTGAAGCAATGCGGACATTCTTTGAAAAAATTGTTGGCGAAGTTAAATTTTTGGACTACTTCAGAAAACATTGGTTGGAAGGGGATAAGATATGTAAGTTACTTATTATGTTGTCTTAGATTAATTTCCCCAACATATATAGATAATTTTAATTTAGTTATAATTACATGTCATATTGAATTAACATATTAATGATTGGTTATCTTTTTCTTAATTTAGTTATAATTGGGAAAAATGTTATCGAGACTTTCCTCATGCTAATCAAGAGTCCAATAGTTCAATTGAATTATACCATTGCTTCTTGAAGACCAAGTTCTTACGTGAACGAAGGCATAAATGTTCTAGGAGAATGCATTGGTTGATTTTATCCCTATTGAAGAGGGTGGAACCTTTTTTTGTGCATCGAAACTATTTGAAGGAGTTTGGATTTCTAACAAACTAGAAGAAGGAGAGGTACCTTGAGACTTCATTAGAGAAATCTAGGAGAATTCTTGACAATGATGTTAGTCCTCATGACATTGTTGAAGGTGCATACATGGTTATTAGCTAGACATATGGTGTAAAATATTTCATCATATCAACATCTACTGCTAATGGTCTAGTATGTGATTTCCCATGGGAATTGCGAGGCAACACATGCAAACATGTTTTGAAAGTCAATGCAATATATAGAATTTGTAATAAAGTAGCCTAGGAAGATGTTATAGAGGAAGCAATAGTGGATGAGCTTCTAGAATATCAAGCCACTTATATGCCTCACACAAATGATGCCAATGGGGACAATGAGAATGCTCATGAAAATAGGAATGGGAACAATGTTGGAGGAGATGATGGTAATGTCCTTCATCAAGGAAACAATGATTGTGATTTGATTATACAAGGGATGTTAGAGAATATACAAGGATTACAAGTGATCCTTCTTTATTGTATGAAATTTATCCATTAAATCTTACTTTATTCTAATATGCTATGGTATTTACATATCAATTTGAATGTTTTATATGATTCATTTGTTTTAAAATCTCATACATTTAAATTGGCAGGATGTAATTGATCATGCACCAAGGGAACAACATAAATGTTTGGAAATGAAGGAGTATTTGAAAAGATTTCTTATTGACTTCAATGATAAATTTATAATGGACTTTGACTTCACGAATGATCCACAAGCATTGGATGGATCTCTAAGAACAAAGAAACGTTGGATTATCCCTAGCGTTAAGCGTCGATAGAGGGCTCGACAATCTCTAAAAGAGGACTTGAATGTGAATGATAAAGAATACATGCCATATGAATTCACCGATTCTAGCCAATGTGGGAGGAGAAAAGTTGCATCCATGCCAAATCCATAACGTGGGACAATAGTTACATCCATGCCAAATCGGGGCAATCAAACACATTTTCCTTTTGATTTGAATAATTTTCCTAATGATAACAATTGATAGATATCTTGCTATGTTTAAAACTCTCCAAATAGTTCATACCAATAGTTTTTTTTTTTCTTTCATACCTCTGCAAAATTTCCATTGCATTTTCTAAAGAAGTGGAAGCCATTGGGTTTTCTGAATACTTATTTAACTCACTTAATCATTGGGAACACGTTATGGTTAATTTTGCAAATATAATAAACACACAGTAGTGATCTACAACAAGAATTATTGTTGGTTTATTTCATTTAGTAGTGAGCTTCTGTGGAGGATTCAAAATATTTATTCATTCAATGTTTTTTCTATGCTTTATTCATGCAATTGTAAGTCACCAAGATGACTTTCTCCACATAAATCGTCTTGTTCCATGTGTCTTCATGTATCTATTCTACTAGTTTCCACTGCTAGTATTATTTCATGGTTAACAATTAATCTCCTTTTATGCATAGAAACCACCATATGTGCATCTTTTTTGTTTTTGTTTCTTATTTTGCATTGTTTTATTGTTGGATATGAAATKCATAGGTTTGGGAAGGAGACAATGCAACTATCTAAAAAAATGAAGTGCACAAAAATAAAACTAGACTGTGTCACCTTYCTTAGCAAGCTATTTGCATGTTTCCATGCACGACTAGATAGTAATTTGCTRGAAAAACAAAACCATGTTCATGTTTTCCCAAAACGAACACATTGAWAAATATTCAGAGCTAGCTAGAGACATATGACATATGGAAAGGAACTGACATGTATGTCTTTTCAAAGAGTATAAACTGATAAGGAATGGAGGTTTCATATTCTCCAACACAACCAATTGATTATAAACACATTTATTATTTTGTTACTATTGATTGGTGATTTCAATAATGATATGTGAAGAAACATTTCAACCATGTGCAACCTATGCATGATGAATCTGTTGATTAAGGTTGGTTGTAATTGATGTCAACCCTTGAAGAAAGCCCCGTAGCAGAAAGGTTTGGGTAATGGACCCAAGATTGTTTGATTTAAAGATGACTCATTATTGTCTTGCCATGGTTGATAAGAAGTAAAGATGGATGAACTCCAAAGTGGTCCCCTTATGGTGAAATCCCTCATGGGAAGACACTTTGCGGATTGAGTTATCCTAGAAGTATGGATAGAGAACCCATGATTAAATGTGGAATAATGAGATGAAGGATGACGAAATTGTCAAGGAAACTATCCTAGATGGATAGTGCTTGTCATTCCATTTCCGGTGGTATGTGGAACGTCACATAAATCTTCACAGTTAGAGAGTTATGACCATATGAAGTTGGAGAACCCTCATGAGTCCTATAGAATCCCCCAAGGGTCAAAGTGTCTTGCAAAATAATTTATTTTAAATGAAGAATCCCTAAAATAAGGAAAGTGTAATGCTACATGAAGATATAAATAAGAAGCAAAGCTCACTCATTAAAGAGACACTTGTACATATTGTATATCTATTTTCTTGTGTAAATATTTTTGTAAATAATTGTGGATACATATGAAGTGGTGAACATCTAAGGTAGCGTGAAGCGTTGACGGCGAAATTCTTGGAATTATTGAAAACTGTATTTTCTGAGGCGTACGCGGGTTGTCTGTGTATAGGGTGCGTACATTACGCGGGTTTTCTGTGTATAGGGTGTGTACGTATGTGGGTTGGCTTTGTAAATGGTGCGTACATGTTGGTAAAGCCATGAAACTTGAGAAAATGAAGATGCATAGGTCCTATATTATGAGATCAAGCTCCAAGGAAGGTCTAAAGTGCTCAGATACATCAAATCCATCCATTAGCTCAAAAGGTATGTCTTATTTCTATAAATATTTGGATTTTGATGTATGCATGAGGAATGACAATGGAGATTTGAGGATTCTCCATAGAGAGACTAGTGGCTTCATGGGATCTTCTGCATAAGTCAGATCTACAAAATTACAGTGATGGTGTATTCATCATTGATACTTCTTGTTGAGGTACATCTTCTATTTCTTGGCATATGGCTAAGGGTTTTTATGGTACATGGTTGAGATCTTGTATTTGTTGATGTATTGAGAGGCTAAATATCAGAAAGGGTTTGACGACTAAGATTATTTGAGGGAAAGTATACTTGTTCATGATTTCATACACCTATATGGAACATGACTAGAGAGAGACATACCTATCTTGAGTAAATGAGAATGCATGCACAGGGTACAGTTACAGTCTAGATACAGTGACATGTTACAGATCTATGTGAAATAAGTTACAGAGGGTCAAAAGTTTTCAAGTGAAAGGAAACCCTAGTTCTAGAAGGCATACACAGGTTGCATAACATTTAGGGTGCATACGTACACGGGATGCATAACAAATAGGGAGAGTACATATGCGGGCTACAACATTACAGGTCGTGTATCTGTTGTATTTTTGTGGATACATGTTTAGTTCAGGTACAGATTGATTACAGGGAAGTTGTACAGATTGGATACAGGTCAGTGGTACAGGTTGTTACAGTTGTACAACAGTATATCTCATAGTGGCAGGTTGACAGTGGTTCCATAATTCTACTTATACTTCAAGGTGTTTGGACGGGACAAGGATAGGTGGTTGTAGCCACCTTTCGGTTGTAGCCGGAGAACATAGGGGGTTGTAGCCTCCTTCTGGTTGTGGCCAGAGAATTGAGGAGTTGGAACTTCCCTCGGGTTATAGCCTGAGAAACTAAGGAGTTGGAGCCTCCTTCCAGTTGTAGCTAGAAAACAAAGGAAGTCGGTGCTTCCAATGAATGCAATTCTTCAAGACATATAAGAAAAAGAATTATGTGGTTTTCTCCCGATTTCGTTTTTCACGTAAAACACGGGTGTACTATGTATGTGTGTGATTTTTCATTTCCTATTGCTCATTATTGGATAATAATACTATGTTGATATAACATTTGGATCAATTTGGATAAAAAGGATTATAATTGCACTATTATTGATTCACCCCCCTCTCAGTAATCCAACAATTGGAATCAGAGAAGGTTCCTTCAGAAATCCGTTTTACCACTGAAAGGTAGATCATGGAGAGTAGCAACTCATATAAAAATGGAATACCACAGTTTGATGGACAAAAGTATGCTTTTTGGAGCATAAGGATGAAGACATATATATAGGCACAACAATTTCAACTTTGGCAATCAATTGTAGATGGATACACAACACCAACAGTTCCACCAACAAATGACAAAGCAGTAAAACTCGATGAGAATAATTCCAAAGCCACAAATGCACTTTTGAATGGTCTTAGTGATACGGTATTCACCAAAGTTGCAAACTGTAAATTCGCTAAAGAGATTTGGGACAAGATTTGAAATATTTATGAAGGACTTACAAAAGTCAAAGCAGCGGAGCTTCAAACTTACAGAGGTCAGTTCGAACAACTAAAAATGAAGGAAGATGAAGATATTGCATCCTATTTCTTACGAGTCGATGAAACATTGAATGCAATCATAGGATTGGGAGAAGAAATCGAAGAATCTGTAATTGTTCAAAAGGTACTAAGATCTCTTCCTATGAGATTCAACCCTAAGANAAATATTCAGAGCTAGCTAGAGACATATGACATATGGAAAGGAACTGACATGTATGTCTTTTCAAAGAGTATAAACTGATAAGGAATGGAGGTTTCATATTCTCCAACACAACCAATTGATTATAAACACATTTATTATTTTGTTACTATTGATTGGTGATTTCAATAATGATATGTGAAGAAACATTTCAACCATGTGCAACCTATGCATGATGAATCTGTTGATTAAGGTTGGTTGTAATTGATGTCAACCCTTGAAGAAAGCCCCGTAGTAGAAAGGTTTGGGTAATGGACCCAAGATTGTTTGATTTGAAGATGACTCATTATTGTCTTGTCATGGTTGATAAGAAGTAAAGATGGATGAACTCCAAAGTGGTCCCCTTATGGTGAAATCCCTCATGGGAAGACACTTTGCGGATTGAGTTATCCTAGAAGTATGGATAGAGAACCCATGATTAAATGTGGAATAATGAGATGAAGGATGACGAAATTGTCAAGGAAACTATCCTAGATGGATAGTGCTTGTCATTCTGTTTCCGGTGGTATGTGGAACGTCACATAAATCTTCACAGTTAGAGAGTTATGACCATATGAAGTTGGAGAACCCTCATGAGTCCTATAGAAGCCCCCAAGGGTCAAACTGTCTTGCAAAATAATTTATTTTAAATGAATAATCCCTAAAATAAGGAAAGTGTAATGCTACATGAAGATATAAATAAGAAGCAAAGCTCACTCATTAAAGACACACTTGTACATATTGTATATCTATTTTCTTGTGTAAATATTATTGTAAATAATTGTGGATACATATGAAGTGGCGAACATCTGAGGTAGCACGAAGCGTTGACGGCGAAATTCTTGGAATTATAGAAAACTGTATTTTCTGAGGTGTACGTGGGTTGTCTGTGTATAGGGTGCGTACATTACGTGGTTTTTCTGTGTATAGGGTGTGTACGTATGTGGGTTGGATTTGTAAATGGTGCGTACATGTTGGTAAATCCATGAAACTTGAGAAAATGAAGATGTTGAGGTCCTAGATTTTGATATCAAGCTCCAAGGAAGGTCTAAAGTGCTCAGATACATCAGATCCATCCATTAGCTGAAAAGGTATGTCTTATTTCTATAAATATTTGGATTTTGATGTATGCATGAGGAATGGCAATGGAGATTTGAGGACTCTCCCTAGAGAGACTAGTGGCTTCATGGGATCTTCTGCATAAGTCAGATCTACAAAATTACAGTGCTGGTGTATTCATCATTGATACTTCTTGTTGAGGTACATATTCTATTTCTTGGCATATGGCTAAGGGTTTTTATGGTACATGGTTGAGATCTTGTATTTGTTGATGTATTGAGAGGCTAAATATCAGAAAGGGTTTGACGACTAAGATTATGTGATGGAAAGTATACTTGTTCATGATTTCATACACCTATATGGAACATGACTAGAGAGAGACATACCTGTCTTGAGTAAATGAGAATGCATGCACAGGGTACAGTTACAGTCTAGATACAGTGACATGTTACAGATCTATGTGAAAGAAGTTACAGAGGGTCAGAAGTTTTCAAGTGAAAGGAAATTCGAGTTCTAGAAGGCATACACAGGTTGCATAACAGTTAGGGCGCATACTTACGCGGGATGCATAACAAATAGGGAGAGTACATATGCGGGCTGCAACACTATAGGTCGTGTATCTGTTGTATTTTTGTAGATACATGTTCAGTTCAGGTACATATTGATTACAGGGAAGTTGTACAGATTGGATACAGGTCAGTGGTACAGGTTGTTATAGTTGTACAACAGTATATCTCACAGTGGCAGGTTGACAGTGGTTCCATAATTCTACTTATACTTCAAGGTGTTTGGACGGGACAAGGATAGGTGGTTGTAGCCACCTTTCGGTTGTAGCCAGAGAACATAGGGGGTTGTAGCCTCCTTCTGGTTGTGGCCAAAGAATTGGGGAGTTGGAGCTTCCCTCGGGTTGTAGCCTGAGAAACTAAGGAGTTGGAGCCTCCTTCCAGTTGTAGCTAGAAAACAAAGGAAGTCGGTGCTTCCAATGAATGTAATTCTTCAAGACATATAAGAAAAAACATTATGTGGTTTTCTCCCGATTTGGGTTTTCACGTAAAACATGGGTGTATTGTGTATGTGTGTGATTTTTCATTTCTTATTGCTCATTATTGGATAATAATACTATGTTGATATAACATTTGGATCAATTTGGATAAAAAGGATTATAATTGCACTATTATTGATTCCCCCCCCTCTTAGTAATCCAACAATTGGAATCAAAGAAGGTTCCTTCAGAAATCCGTTTAACCACTGAAAGGTAGATCATGGAGAGTACCAACTCATATAAAAATGGAATACCACAGTTTGATGGACAAAAGTATGCTTTTTGGAGCATAAGGATGAAGACGTATATACAGGCACAACAATTTCAAGTTTGGCAATCAATTGTAGATGGATACACAACACCAACAGTTCCACCAATGAAGGTGGGTTACACTTTCATGACAATCAGGTCTCCAAAATTCTGAAAAACATTTTTTCGGCTGAACTAATAATCTTTTTCGGCCGAAAGATATTATTTTCGGCCGAACTATTTTTCGGCCGAAAACATAAACGTCAAATCAAACGGTGCAATAACATCCCCCTCGATTTGCATGTACAAATTTGGTCGGCCAGATATTTTTTTCCCGACAATAAGTTTTCGGCCAAACAATTGTTCGGCCAAACAATTGTTCGGCCAAACTATATTTCGGCCGAAAAATAGTTCAGCCGAACTATTTTTCGGCCGAACATTTGTTCGGTCGAACTATCTTTCGGCCGAAAGATTGTTTATATATTACCGACACATCGATTGTGGAATGTTTTACCCAAATTTTTGTCGTGTTGTCGTGTGTATGATGTGTTTTCGTTTGGTGTATGTTGTGTTGTCGTGAGGAGGTCGTCGGTTGGTCGCGAGCACAGTGGACGCGAGCGCAGCAGAAGGGAGCGCAGCTGAGGTCGGAGTCAGGGTCATCGTTGCGGTTGCAACAGGTAAGTTTCGAAACCATTTTTTTTTTAAGTTTTTGTTATTGTAGTTTCGACTCTATGTTTGGATTGTTTTGGACTGTTAGTTTAGTTTAGTTTTGGACTGTTAGTTTAGTGTTGGACTGTTAGTCTAATCTTTAAAACTTAAATCGTTTAATGTTACAAGAACAAAAAATCTCATATGAATCCATGGTAGTTATAATCATAAGTATATTGTTTAAGTCTAATCTTTAAAACTTGAACCATTTAATGTTACAAGAACACAAAATCTCATATGAATCCATGGTAGTTATAATCAAGGTAGACATTAGACATTAAATTGACCTATAAGAACTTTTTTTGGTTTGTATTTGTGTGATAAGGAATCCTTGGGCACTATTAAAATTAAAAAAATATACATACTCTACCCCTATAAAATTCAACATATAACCTTTTAAAAAACACTTTAACTTTAAGTATTAACCCATTTATTATGAAACAAAAAGTATTTAACCCCATTTATTATGAAACAAAAACTTGTGATCAAATTTGGAAACCTTTTTTCATGCACTTGTTGGTGTTTCTTCATGCCACGTCGTTCTCCTCAACATGGTAGTATTTGGATTTCTTTATCACATCTATTCTGCATACACACTTTGGTGCGGAGAGGATTCGATCACTGGATCAATCAGACTCACAAAATCTCAGGAATCCCAAGTTTCCCATCAAGAAAATAGCGTACAGAATTCAAGCTTTTGCAGTTCGAATACCGCTCTTTTGTATCCATCGGCTTCAACGCTTTCTTTATGGAATTTTTAATGGATGTCCCTTGAATTTTCCCATGATTCGCAGTGGGAATCATCATCAAAAGCTTCAACATATTCATCGTCCTCCCGATTATATGACAGATCCGACTCGCCGAAGCCACATAGAAACAGTGCCCTGGGCCTTTGCACCTACGTTTTTGCTTTACTTGGATAGATCTACTCGTCCAATCCTTGCAACACCTAATCACGAACCAATCGTAACATATCAAAGTAAATCAAACCTTCTTTACGTGCAATTGTTAACATATATACCCATATCATTTAAATGCCATCGATATACATCATGAGGTATCGTTCAGTGATGTATGTCCCCTGCTTATACAAGCTGCAAGTATTATAATATAAGCACATGATCGATCACTGTATAAAATGACCAACATAACTCTGCTAATTTCCAGTAACTTTCCATTCTAGCCCATTAATTCTTGTGTGGAGAATTTGAAATTAAGTTCATATAATTTGAAATAAAATTCACATATATTACAATGATTCTGTTATCCATCTAAAAGCTCTTAATTCCACTCAAACATTTCATTTCAAAGTT
>JZKD02S0231583.1:0-13073 GCA_000966675.3 Picea glauca
CATGACAAATATGCCCATGGAATAATAATTCAAATATTTGCAAGATATCAATTGGATGGGAAAAGAGTATTTCTATTAATATATGATCAACAGAAGTGAAAATGTTACAGACTTCCATGTCGGCATGGTTCAGAACCGAGAAACTAAGTTCCTTCCAGTTGGGCTTCCACCACTTCAATCCTCCAGCAAAGGCAAGCTCATAATAGAGAATCAATGAAGTTCTCAATCAATAAGGGAAGAGCTTGGGGGATGAACACTGTGTTCAGACTTAAAGGACAAAGGGATGCAAACTCAATATGAAGTAAATAATTCCTCCAGAGTAACTTTGCTCTCAAAGTTGAATTCTTTCTCCTTTTTCCATAGCTTGGAATTGGCCCATTTATAGCCTTAAAAATGGAATTGAAGGGTCGAGCTGAAATGTTTCTAGTATATGGAAGGCCAAGGATCATAGATCTCTTGTCGTGACATGGAAACCCGACATTAATTTTCATTTTTTGGCACAAATCCTGATGTACACGGGTCGTAGTGGAGCAACCTGTGTATACGCATGTTGTATAGTAGGCAAGATTCCTAGATGTGGAAAAATATTTATTTTTAGCTGTGGATTTTACCAACAGGGATGATAAGTCTGCATGGGGAAATGGAAAAAATCCTTCTGTGAAAGATTGCATAGGGTGAGGCAAATCTTTCTATAACACTAGTTAGTACTTAAACATCATCCAAAAATATTTTTGTTTTACTATACAAAAATACAAAAAAATGAAATATTTAAAAACCTTGACATACCTATGTCCTCGTAGGCAGTCCCTGGTGGCAATGGCATGTCAGGTTCCCCTCTGAAGTCGATCCCTGCATAGGGGTAGTCATCCAGAGAAATGACCTGTCATCTCCACCACTAAAAGAAATCATCGTTGTAGGGTGTGGACACCCTACCTCCCCCCTATCGTCTCATTACCTCGGTCCACCATGCCATGGATGGATCACGAGGTCCTCAAGGAATGATCTCAACTCTAGGTCCCAAACCTAGAACCCGCTCGAAGAAAAAAATACACAAGATAGATGCAAACCTAAAATTCCTTTTGTCACTTGTTTGCATTCTGTCAACTGGCTCTTCATATTAGCCAGTAGTGAGGTGCACTAATCATACATTGTAGGTCTCAAAAACTCTACAGAATAGAACATGAGCGACCTCGATGCCTGGTGCAACGAAGTCAATCCTGTGATCTTGGTCTAAACAAGGACAACGATCTTAAGGATTAGATTGTTGATCGCTTGGATGGGGAGTTGACTCCCGACCTTCTCAGTCCCTGCTATATAATGAGAATCTATGTACTCTTCTATCTTCATACCTCTCCCAACTCCCCAGGCTTTGAGGTTCACTACCTCACCCTAATGCGACAACCCAGTCAAGAAATATATATCCTTGACTTCAATCCTTAATGGTTTCCCATCAAGGATGAAGCTTTCACTGTCTGGATCCCAGTAATCCACGAGCAATTGTAGCAACATCACTTGGGCCTTCATCCCTTTGAGTGCCCAAAACTTGTACAACCCGCATCTTTTCAAGTCCATTTAGGCCCCCATATCTCTTTCCACACCAACATCTACCTCCTCATGTTCCCTTTCCCTCCATTCTAGCACCATCCTGCCAAAGAAACATCAATTTTTTAGTTAGCAACCATAAAAAACCTTGTTTACGGACTTGTACGTGGGCTGCAACATTCATAGTCACGTATAGGGATGACTACACGCAGTCTGTATTTTACAAAGTCGCGTATAAACTCACGTATACGTGACCCGATGAGTGGTAGTCTGCGTACACCTAAATACCTAATTTGCGCCTTAAATAACTCAAATTTTGAAACCTAAAGAAAAAAATGTAATCCACTAGAAAGGAAGAGGAGGGGAAGATGAATTACCTGGTCCAAATGGTCTCTTATTTCGTCACTCAACACTCCCACAATCACCAGTTGAATATCATAGGTAATTTGGTCCAAAATTCACTATTTGGGTAAAAAAAGTCAAATGACATAGTAAAATTTGGTTTTTGTTACTATTTATAGAATTTTTTACCCACTTTACATAGTTTTGAATCATATTTTTGCCTAATGGACTAATACAGCAGTGGATTGAGTTTGTTTTTGTAGTTTTCGACAGGGATTCTTGCGATTTTTAGCATTATGTTGATCGTTTGTAACTACGAACATGTATTTTCCTTACACAACATCTATGATAGGTATCCATTTCATCATGCACACTTGTATTGTCCTATAACAGCCACTCATATGTCTTAGGTACGAACCCATTTGTTAGTGACACATAACCCTCCATTTTCTACAAGACGTGTCATGATCAAATGGTAGAGGCTTACCGAACATGGGTACCCTAGTTAGATCCTCTGCTCCATTTGGTGCCCATGCCAAGAGTTTTTCCATAGGACTGGAAGTCCCTTATGGATAATACATGACTTTATGTTGAGCCTCATTTCTCACTCATAAACATGTTGACCTATACCTAGATGACTCCCAACGGAGTTTGATTTAAGCTCTTTTCCGACTCGTTTTCAAAAAGAAAAAAGATTGTCGAGTGAACTTGTCTCTTTCACACTCGTAAATTGGATTTGAAAGGATGTCTATTTGGTACAAGTTTATCCCTTTTTCAAACCAAGTAGACTAAGATTATGAAAAGGATATTTTTTGGCGTTAAGTTGTGTTTGCATCTCATGCCATTGCTTGCAGTATTGAGCCTATAGTCAGTTCTCACTTTGCGTTATAAACAGTTTACTTCAGTAGTTTTGCATCCTCAACCAAGTAGAGCCTCATTTATATCCTTCGCAACTTAACACCCTATACCCGAGAGGGAACATTCCCCTGAGTGTCCGTCTTCCATATGCACCTCCTTCCATTGAGCATAGGTATGTTCCACTGCTGGAACTAGTTTTGCTTACTTGCGACACTCATTTCCTCATTTGTATCATAGAATTCATTATACTATGAAAAAACAAAAAAATACAGGTGGGAAGGGAGTGTTATCTTATAATGGCAGTAGTCGTGTCGCCTTTGAATATAGCACAAAGTTATTGAGTCCACTTGTCATCATAATTTTGGGTTTAGCATGGCCTTAGGAAGATGAGCTCGTTACAGAGTGTTTTCTTCTTCGACTGGTTACTCTTCCAATCCCTATGGAGAGTTTGATTGATGCCTCTTGCATCTCATGGTTTCATCATTGATTCTATGTCGGCAGAGTCTTCCATATGTCTCATTCTCTTGTTCAAGGGATGTCTATCAACCTTTGTTGTCCATTCCTATGAACTCTTGACTTTGCATGTCGGCCATACCCTCAATTTGTCTCAGAATCACATGAAGTTGTAGTCCTATTACGCACCCTGGTCCTACTTTCCTCATTGGTAGGTAACCTTGAACTTAGCAGTCAACATTTCATCATTGGTCATTGACTGAGTGGTTTCCCTTGTGTTCGAAAACAAGACATCTATACACACATTGGGATTCACGCAGTGTCTTGGATTCCATTAGCCTTATTGGTGGTTTCCTCGCATTTGTCAGCAGGTTTCCTCATTGGTTGATATTCAGAGGGTCTTTTTCGTGTACCGCTTGTACTTGGCACACGCAAAAGACGCATAAGGTTTTTGGTTCGTGAGCATGTTCTTCGTCTGATTTCCTCCAAATCATCAAGATCCTACTTTGTACCTCGTGCTGAATGGTGAGAGATTCCTTAATGCTCTCCTTTCGACGAGTCTCCTTCCATCGAATTCAACTCATCCATTATGGAAACGAGACCTAGAGGCTTGCATTCATTAGTGGCAAGTTCTCTTGCCATCAATAGTTGGGAATACATCAATCATCTAAATGGATATCAGTGGCCACCCACCTTTTCCAACTGGCTCAAAACAATTTTCTGACAATTTTGGCAATTTACTATTTTTAGCAGTTTTCACTTTCGGGGCCATTTTGAGTGCCTAAATGAAGGTTTTTCAGGATCGTCCAAACTCAATGATAGCCAAATGCATGATTGAGGCCCCAACATGAATCTTCTCGATGATACCTTTCCTAAAAACGCCTAAAATGAAGATCGCATGCAAAAGTTACGACCCCGGGATGTTAATATACTAACTTACCCAAACGGGGCCCACATGACTTTTGGTGCTTCATCTCCTAGGGTTAGGTTTTTGGATGTCTAGGGTTTTTTGCATTCCTTTTTATTGTAAAAGGCCTTCAGAGCCTCATTGTAATCATATTCTTGCGAATGAGTGCAGCCATCACATCTCTTCTTAGAGATAAGCCACCACAATTCCAGCAAGCTTGTTTCTGCTGCATTTTACAGTTTCGGCTTATTTCATTATTGAATAGAAAACCAATTTTACTGTATTTCTATTATTTTTTGTTAAGAATCTGTTAATAATCTATATTCATTTCGTCCTGCTCATAAATTTGAATCAATCAATGTCTCTTGATCGATGTATTCTTCAAGTGTTCGACTCCGTGGAAGCACCGACTCCCTAGTTTCACTAGCACCAACTAGAAGGAAGCACCAACTCCCTGTGTTCAAGCACCCACTTGAACCTCTGAGGACAAAAGTCCTCCCTAGCACCTCCCAACCACCATGAAATATAAATTTTTTATTCTGAAACTTATTACAGTGATATAATCTTCAACAATGGCTTACCCGACTTATCACTGTTCTGCTGCATCTTGTTGCTCTTTCTGCCACACTGCCTTTTTGCACATATCACTTGCGATGTTTGTGCTTCTGCGTTTTATCCTCTGTGCGCCACGTCCATTCACTGCACAATTCCTCTTCAGTTCAATTCAGCTACCGCACTATCTTCCTTCTTATCACATGAATCACTTTCCACATCAACAACCATCACCACTCAAACAACAACAACAACCCCATCTCTTCTCTGTATCGTGTATTTATAGCTTTTGTGCACCTTGTGCATGCAATGTTCCCCATGCCTCTGCATGCAGAATCTGCATCATTATCCTCCACCTCTCGAGTTCTCTATCTGATCATCATCGTGAATCTTCAGCTTCTCTGGTGGTTGCCCCACGCATTCAGCATTATTGGAGGTTATACTGAGATTCCTCAGCCTCTCTGGCAGTTGAGACTCTTCGTCTTCTCTGTGACAGTTGAGCTCAGATCAATGGTCGACATATTTTGATGTATTGACGGTCAATATCATTTCATGATCTCGCATCTCGCTGATCCTAAGATGGAGATTTTCATCACTCCAAGTCGCGATAGGCGAGACTCAGAGATGGAGCTTAGGTCAACGGTCCACATCTTTTGATGTATTGACGGTGAGGATCATTTCGTGATCTCGCATCTCACTGATCCTAATATGGATATTTTCGTCACTCCAAGTCGCGATAGGCGAGACTCAGAGATGGAGCTTAGATCAACGGTCCACATCTTTTGATGTATTGATGGTCATGATCATTTCGTTATCTCGCATCTTGTTGATCCTAAGATGGAGATTTTTGTCACTCCAAGTCGCGATAGGTGAGACTCAGAGATGGAGCTTAGATCAACGGTCCACATCTTTTGATGTATTGATGGTCAGGATCATTTCATGATCTCACTTCTCGCTGATCCTAAGATGGATATTTTCGTCACTCCAAGTCGCGATAGGTGAGACTCAGAGATGGAGCTTAGATCAACGGTCCACATCTTTTGATGTATTGACGGTCAGGATCATTCGTGATCTCGCATCTCGCTGATCCTAAGATGGAGATGCTCGTAACTCCAACTTGCGATAGGCGAGACTCCGAGATGGAGCTTTATGGTTCTCTGATATTTCGCCATGCGTCCTCTTGATCCAACGGTCCTTGATTAAATTGTGATCTAGCATCTCGTTGTTCCTTTGACTTTCCAGTCAGCGACATGATGATCTTTCGCCATGTGTCCTCTTGATCCAATGGACCACGATTAAATCGCAATCTCGCATCTCATGGATCTGGAGATGAATCATCTCGACTCTCCAAGTCGCGATCCATGAAAATCCGAGATGGAGCTGAGATCAACGATCCACGTCTGATATCTATTTAACGACTGCGATTGAATCACCATATCACATATCGCTATTTCTGCATTGTTTTCTTTGCCTCTTCATGTCGCGATTCGTGAAACTCTGATATGGAGTATGATCAACGGTCCAAATCTGAGTTTGATCCGATGGTTCTCGTTCTTTCAGGATTTCACCTTGGCTTTTCCCGATGGTAAACCTTGTGCAGCTCCTGTCCGATCTAACAGCCGACGAGATTTCTGAATGAGATCCAACAGCTATGGATCTCTCTCTTCCTTCTCCTCTGCGATCTCCTGTATCTTGAGCTTTGCTACACACGTTTTCCTCAACGATGTTCCTCCTGAGCTTTCACGTATGTCCGAATCCCCAAGGGATTTTATCGTTCTTATCCTGCCATCTCCACTGTTGTACTTTCCATCAATGACAAGCATACGCTACTTGTTAATCATTTGCCAACAATCTCCCCCTTTGGCATTGATGGCAACTAAGGCACCCANCCCATGGAATAATAATTCAAATATTTGCAAGATATCAATTGGATGGGAAAAGAGTATTTCTATTAATATATGATCAACAGAAGTGAAAATGTTACAGACTTCCATGTCGGCATGGTTCAGAACCGAGAAACTAAGTTCCTTCCAGTTGGGCTTCCACCACTTCAATCCTCCAGCAAAGGCAAGCTCATAATAGAGAATCAATGAAGTTCTCAATCAATAAGGGAAGAGCTTGGGGGATGAACACTGTGTTCAGACTTAAAGGACAAAGGGATGCAAACTCAATATGAAGTAAATAATTCCTCCAGAGTAACTTTGCTCTCAAAGTTGAATTCTTTCTCCTTTTTCCATAGCTTGGAATTGGCCCATTTATAGCCTTAAAAATGGAATTGAAGGGTCGAGCTGAAATGTTTCTAGTATATGGAAGGCCAAGGATCATAGATCTCTTGTCGTGACATGGAAACCCGACATTAATTTTCATTTTTTGGCACAAATCCTGATGTACACGGGTCGTAGTGGAGCAACCTGTGTATACGCATGTTGTATAGTAGGCAAGATTCCTAGATGTGGAAAAATATTTATTTTTAGCTGTGGATTTTACCAACAGGGATGATAAGTCTGCATGGGGAAATGGAAAAAATCCTTCTGTGAAAGATTGCATAGGGTGAGGCAAATCTTTCTATAACACTAGTTAGTACTTAAACATCATCCAAAAATATTTTTGTTTTACTATACAAAAATACAAAAAAATGAAATATTTAAAAACCTTGACATACCTATGTCCTCGTAGGCAGTCCCTGGTGGCAATGGCATGTCAGGTTCCCCTCTGAAGTCGATCCCTGCATAGGGGTAGTCATCCAGAGAAATGACCTGTCATCTCCACCACTAAAAGAAATCATCGTTGTAGGGTGTGGACACCCTACCTCCCCCCTATCGTCTCATTACCTCGGTCCACCATGCCATGGATGGATCACGAGGTCCTCAAGGAATGATCTCAACTCTAGGTCCCAAACCTAGAACCCGCTCGAAGAAAAAAATACACAAGATAGATGCAAACCTAAAATTCCTTTTGTCACTTGTTTGCATTCTGTCAACTGGCTCTTCATATTAGCCAGTAGTGAGGTGCACTAATCATACATTGTAGGTCTCAAAAACTCTACAGAATAGAACATGAGCGACCTCGATGCCTGGTGCAACGAAGTCAATCCTGTGATCTTGGTCTAAACAAGGACAACGATCTTAAGGATTAGATTGTTGATCGCTTGGATGGGGAGTTGACTCCCGACCTTCTCAGTCCCTGCTATATAATGAGAATCTATGTACTCTTCTATCTTCATACCTCTCCCAACTCCCCAGGCTTTGAGGTTCACTACCTCACCCTAATGCGACAACCCAGTCAAGAAATATATATCCTTGACTTCAATCCTTAATGGTTTCCCATCAAGGATGAAGCTTTCACTGTCTGGATCCCAGTAATCCACGAGCAATTGTAGCAACATCACTTGGGCCTTCATCCCTTTGAGTGCCCAAAACTTGTACAACCCGCATCTTTTCAAGTCCATTTAGGCCCCCATATCTCTTTCCACACCAACATCTACCTCCTCATGTTCCCTTTCCCTCCATTCTAGCACCATCCTGCCAAAGAAACATCAATTTTTTAGTTAGCAACCATAAAAAACCTTGTTTACGGACTTGTACGTGGGATGCAACATTCATAGTCACGTATAGGGATGACTACACGCAGTCTGTATTTTACAAAGTCGCGTATAAACTCACGTATACGTGACCCGATGAGTGGTAGTCTACGTACACCTAAATACCTAATTTGTGCCTTAAATAACTCAAATTTTGAAACCTAAAGAAAAAAATGTAATCCACTAGAAAGGAAGAGGAGGGGAAGATGAATTACCTGGTCCAAATGGTCTCTTATTTCGTCACTCGACACTCCCACAATCACCAGTTGAAGATCATAGGTAATTTGGTCCAAAATTCACTATTTGGGTAAAAAACGTCAAATGACATAGTAAAATTTGGTTTTTGTTACTATTTATAGAAGTTTTTACCCACTTTACATAGTTTTGAATCATATTTTCGCCTAATGGACTAATACAACAGTGGATTGAGTTTGTTTTTGTAGTTTTCGACAGGGATTCTTGCGATTTTTAGCATTATGTTGATCGTTTGTAACTACGAACATGTATTTTCCTTACACAACATATATGATAGGTATCCATTTCATCATGCACACTTGTATTGTCCTATAATAGTCACTCATATGTCTTAGGTACGAACCCATTTGTTAGTGACACATAACCCTCCATTTTCTACAAGACGTGTCATGATCAAATGGTAGAGGCTTACCGAACATGGGTACCCTAGTTAGATCCTCTGCTCCATTTGGTGCCCATGCCAAGAGTTTTTCCATAGGACTGGAAGTCCCTTATGGATAATACATGACTTTATGTTGAGCCTCATTTCTCACTCATAAACATGTTGACCTATACCTAGATGACTCCCAACGGAGTTTGATTTAAGCTCTTTTCCGACTCGTTTTCAAAAAGAAAAAAGATTGTCGAGTGAACTTGTCTCTTTCACACTCGTAAATTGGATTTGAAAGGATGTCTATTTGGTACAAGTTTATCTCTTTTTCAAACCAAGTAGACTAAGATTATGAAAAATGATATTTTTTTGCGTTAAGTTGTGTTTGCATCTCATGCCATTGCTTGCAGTATTGAGCCTATAGTCAGTTCTCACTTTGCGTTATAAACAGTTTACATCAGTAGTTTGGCATCCTCAACCAAGTAGAGCCTCATTTATATCCTTCGCAACTTAACACCCTATACCCGGGAGGGAACATTCCCCTGAGTGTCCGTATTCCATATGCACCTCCTTCCATTGAGCATAGGTATGTTCCACTGCTAGAACTAGTTTTGCTTACTTGCGACACTCATTTCCTCATTTGTATCATAGAATTCATTAGACTATGAAAAAACAAAAAAATACAGGTGGGAAGGGAGTGTTATCTTATAATGGAAGTAGTCGTGTCGCCTTTGAATATAGCACAAAGTTATTGAGTCCACTTTTCATCATAATTTTGGGTTTAGCATGGCCTTAGGAAGCTGATCTCGTTACAGAGTGTTTTCTTCTTCGACTGGTTACTCTTCCAATCCCTATGGAGAGTTTGATTGATGCCTCTTGCATCTCATGGTTTCATCATTGATTCTATGTCGGCAGAGTCTTCCATATGTCTCATTCTCTTGTTCAAGGGATGTCTATCAACCTTTGTTGTCCATTCCTATGAACTCTTGACTTTGCATGTCGGCCATACCCTCAATTTGTCTCAGAATCACATGAAGTTGTAGTCCTATTACGCACCCTGGTCCTACTTTCCTCATTGGTAGGTAACCTTGAACTTAGCAGTCAACATTTCATCATTGGTCATTGACTGAGTGGTTTCCCTTGTGTTCGAAAACAAGACATCTATACACACATTGGGATTCACGCAGTGTCTTGGATTCCATTAGCCTTATTGGTGGTTTCCTCGCATTTGTCAGCAGGTTTCCTCATTGGTTGATATTCAGAGGGTCTTTTTCGTGTACCGCTTGTACTTGGCACACGCAAAAGACGCATAAGGTTTTTGGTTCGTGAGCATGTTCTTCGTCTGATTTCCTCCAAATCATCAAGATCCTACTTTGTACCTCGTGCTGAATGGTGAGAGATTCCTTAATGCTCTCCTTTCGACGAGTCTCCTTCCATCGAATTCAACTCATCCATTATGGAAACGAGACCTAGAGGCTTGCATTCATTAGTGGCAAGTTCTCTTGCCATCAATAGTTGGGAATACATCAATCATCTAAATGGATATCAGTGGCCACCCACCTTTTCCAACTGGCTCAAAACAATTTTCTGACAATTTTGGCAATTTACTATTTTTAGCAGTTTTCACTTTCGGGGCCATTTTGAGTGCCTAAATGAAGGTTTTTCAGGATCGTCCAAACTCAATGATAGCCAAATGCATGATTGAGGCCCCAACATGAATCTTCTCGATGATACCTTTCCTAAAAACGCCTAAAATGAAGATCGCATGCAAAAGTTACGACCCCGGGATGTTAATATACTAACTTACCCAAACGGGGCCCACATGACTTTTGGTGCTTCATCTCCTAGGGTTAGGTTTTTGGATGTCTAGGGTTTTTTGCATTCCTTTTTATTGTAAAAGGCCTTCAGAGCCTCATTGTAATCATATTCTTGCGAATGAGTGCAGCCATCACATCTCTTCTTAGAGATAAGCCACCACAATTCCAGCAAGCTTGTTTCTGCTGCATTTTACAGTTTCGGCTTATTTCATTATTGAATAGAAAACCAATTTTACTGTATTTCTATTATTTTTTGTTAAGAATCTGTTAATAATCTATATTCATTTCGTCCTGCTCATAAATTTGAATCAATCAATGTCTCTTGATCGATGTATTCTTCAAGTGTTCGACTCCGTGGAAGCACCGACTCCCTAGTTTCACTAGCACCAACTAGAAGGAAGCACCAACTCCCTGTGTTCAAGCACCCACTTGAACCTCTGAGGACAAAAGTCCTCCCTAGCACCTCCCAACCACCATGAAATATAAATTTTTTATTCTGAAACTTATTACAGTGATATAATCTTCAACAATGGCTTACCCGACTTATCACTGTTCTGCTGCATCTTGTTGCTCTTTCTGCCACACTGCCTTTTTGCACATATCACTTGCGATGTTTGTGCTTCTGCGTTTTATCCTCTGTGCGCCACGTCCATTCACTGCACAATTCCTCTTCAGTTCAATTCAGCTACCGCACTATCTTCCTTCTTATCACATGAATCACTTTCCACATCAACAACCATCACCACTCAAACAACAACAACAACCCCATCTCTTCTCTGTATCGTGTATTTATAGCTTTTGTGCACCTTGTGCATGCAATGTTCCCCATGCCTCTGCATGCAGAATCTGCATCATTATCCTCCACCTCTCGAGTTCTCTATCTGATCATCATCGTGAATCTTCAGCTTCTCTGGTGGTTGCCCCACGCATTCAGCATTATTGGAGGTTATACTGAGATTCCTCAGCCTCTCTGGCAGTTGAGACTCTTCGTCTTCTCTGTGACAGTTGAGCTCAGATCAATGGTCGACATATTTTGATGTATTGACGGTCAATATCATTTCATGATCTCGCATCTCGCTGATCCTAAGATGGAGATTTTCATCACTCCAAGTCGCGATAGGCGAGACTCAGAGATGGAGCTTAGGTCAACGGTCCACATCTTTTGATGTATTGACGGTGAGGATCATTTCGTGATCTCGCATCTCACTGATCCTAATATGGATATTTTCGTCACTCCAAGTCGCGATAGGCGAGACTCAGAGATGGAGCTTAGATCAACGGTCCACATCTTTTGATGTATTGATGGTCATGATCATTTCGTTATCTCGCATCTTGTTGATCCTAAGATGGAGATTTTTGTCACTCCAAGTCGCGATAGGTGAGACTCAGAGATGGAGCTTAGATCAACGGTCCACATCTTTTGATGTATTGATGGTCAGGATCATTTCATGATCTCACTTCTCGCTGATCCTAAGATGGATATTTTCGTCACTCCAAGTCGCGATAGGTGAGACTCAGAGATGGAGCTTAGATCAACGGTCCACATCTTTTGATGTATTGACGGTCAGGATCATTCGTGATCTCGCATCTCGCTGATCCTAAGATGGAGATGCTCGTAACTCCAACTTGCGATAGGCGAGACTCCGAGATGGAGCTTTATGGTTCTCTGATATTTCGCCATGCGTCCTCTTGATCCAACGGTCCTTGATTAAATTGTGATCTAGCATCTCGTTGTTCCTTTGACTTTCCAGTCAGCGACATGATGATCTTTCGCCATGTGTCCTCTTGATCCAATGGACCACGATTAAATCGCAATCTCGCATCTCATGGATCTGGAGATGAATCATCTCGACTCTCCAAGTCGCGATCCATGAAAATCCGAGATGGAGCTGAGATCAACGATCCACGTCTGATATCTATTTAACGACTGCGATTGAATCACCATATCACATATCGCTATTTCTGCATTGTTTTCTTTGCCTCTTCATGTCGCGATTCGTGAAACTCTGATATGGAGTATGATCAACGGTCCAAATCTGAGTTTGATCCGATGGTTCTCGTTCTTTCAGGATTTCACCTTGGCTTTTCCCGATGGTAAACCTTGTGCAGCTCCTGTCCGATCTAACAGCCGACGAGATTTCTGAATGAGATCCAACAGCTATGGATCTCTCTCTTCCTTCTCCTCTGCGATCTCCTGTATCTTGAGCTTTGCTACACACGTTTTCCTCAACGATGTTCCTCCTGAGCTTTCACGTATGTCCGAATCCCCAAGGGATTTTATCGTTCTTATCCTGCCATCTCCACTGTTGTACTTTCCATCAATGACAAGCATACGCTACTTGTTAATCATTTGCCAACAATCTCCCCCTTTGGCATTGATGGCAACTAAGGCACCCA
>JZKD02S0231605.1:0-21518 GCA_000966675.3 Picea glauca
ATTTATGTCGGCTTTAGTCCATTAGTTGTAATTATACCTCCTAGTCTCCTATATATACCAAGGAGACATTTTCATTTTGAATCATCTTGTAATTGTACATTTATGTGGGCACAAGTAGGTTTCCCCCTCGAAGAGGCTTATTATCTGAGTTTCTCTCTTTTTTAAGGCGTTGAGTACTTATTCTGAGGTTTTTCTATGCTATATTGATATTTGGTTCTTAATAGTAAGATCCAAACTGATCGGAGGCCACCTCATCTTCTAGAAGATTCCCTTCTAGAACATTCATGAAATTTGACTTTTACTATGCTTTAAGCATCATCGCACCCTATGCACAAGCAGCATGCGATGACATCGCTGTCCAGGTTTAGGGAAGAGTGCGGTGATCAGGCATCGTCACACCCCATGACTATATCAGGGTGCAACGACCTTCTTTGACATGATTTTTGAAAGAGGAAAGCAAATCACTTTTCCCATGGAGAACGTCTTCTTTTAATATTTTTATGGAATATTAACACATGTTGTCAGGTGATCACTAAGGTGACCAAAATAATGTGTAATAGAATTCCCCCCAAAGTATAAAGCTAGAACTCGTGACAACTGAAATACTTTATAGAATGTGTGTGTCGAAAACAAGGAGCACATCAATCAGGAACCTGCAAACAAACAAGCATCTGCATAATATCATAGTATGTCTGAGGTAGGCATTCTCATGCTTAGAATACAAGTGACTCTAATCATAATTGTCAAGTGATTCATGGCCACTAAACATACACTATGGATTCATGTCATCATGATTCGGCATAACCACCAAGAATACACTATGGATCTATGCTCTAAAAGAATTATAATTCGTACATAGCCACAAGACATACACAGTGGATCTATGTGTTAGTACTAATTCATGAATACTCCTTCGCAACCTGGATCGAAATGATAATATCCAGGGTCTTCATTTCCTTCATCTTTAAGTACGAATCTAGCCATGTGATTACATGTGTTGAAGTCGAACATGGTAGAAACCACTTGATTACCAGTCATTAATGGAAACCGTTAACAAGTGTGAGGGAAATCACCATTGGTGTCAATGACTCCCAAGGTACCCTAGTACAATCCAATGAATGTGAATAAATGATTTGAAGTCAAACACTCTATGGAATATTCCAATCAGGGGTCAATTATGTGAACCCATTGTTGAAAGTGAAGAAACCTGCCATTGAGGCATGCAGGCTCTAAGGTACTAAATGATTTCTAAGTCTTGTTCTCAGATAATGTGTTGAATTCAATAGGAAAATACTCATCGCAGGAGGGCCTTCATGTATCCCCCATCAATGACACAAAATATGTAACAGATTTGAAGTAAATTAGAGTATGAAGTGATTCGTAATTGACACAAGGAAGGTCGACATGGTAGAAAATTTATAATTGCAGATGGTCGACTTGATAGAAGGATTGTTTAGGTTGGAATTCTCTTGAACATATGAATCACACGAAAAATGTCTTGGTAGCATTGACTCAAGGAGGACCCAATTTGTGTACATTAAAACGAGAGACAAATGGGTTTCCCAACCCGGATACAATGATAAAGGGGGGTGTCATGTTCAAGAGCGACTGTTACTACCACTAACACAAGTACAAAGACAAATATTTTCCCAAGTTCCCACCACCATTTCTGGCGAGTACCTCTTTATTTTTACGCAAGCTTGAGGAGGATAACATATTCTTGTATATGTAAGCTCATCATTTAGATGAGTCCCTCAGAGTATGTTTAATGAACCCTAAGAAGGAGTGGTTCGATCCCATATGGGTTTTTTGGTGTTTGTTTAATGAGTCGAAGGAAAGAAAACTCTGGGTTTTTTCAATTTTAGAGAGTCTGAAAAACACTTAAAGAGAACTCCATCAGGTCCTTTTTCATAAATTAATCTGACGAGACTGAAAAAGTGATAACTTACCTCTCTTCAGATGTTCTCTTCAAATACTTTTACGAGCGTGAAAAGAACAAGGTCGCTCGACCATCTTTTCATATTTAAGGACCTTGGGTGATCACCATATTTTCGACAGAAACATGCATAACTTGTGAGACCATGGTAGAGCTAGTGAGATGGAGAGGAAGAATTGAGTGAGAAATAACCAACAATTGGTCTGAAACTATGAAAACATTATTGGTTGTGCCAGTAAAATGATCTAAGGGTATGGTATAAGTAGTGGAAGTCACAGGCGTTTATGATGCCATAGGTTGATTAGGAGTTCTCGAGCGTAAATGGCTCATTCCAAATTTATAAAAAATATCTTGTCCCGAAGAAGTTCTCCAAAGAGTACGACTATGACTAGGAGTGCTAGGATCAAAATTCCCAACAACGTGAACAGGAGTTCTAAACAGCTCACTTTGAAAAAATGGATCGTCTACACTAGACTCTGTGTTAGGTCCAGTAGGTGTTTCAATATATTCTTCAAAAACAATGTCTCTCGATGAATTAATCTGGAGCAACTATAGATCTTGTACAAAACTCAATAACGGGTTTACGGGAATTATTGACTCCTCCAACAAGTAGAACTTCCAATTTTAGAGGCTATCGTTATTGACTGTTCCTTCAAGAGAACCCTCTAGTGAGTTAGGAAGCAAAGGGACGTAATCTTCCAGATATTCTAGATGTAGCCCTTGCATCCTACATGAACGGTGAGGACCAATGTTGGCCACACCAAATAAAGAACGAAACAAATCTATGGCCAACTAGAGAAACAAACAACATTCACTAATAAAATCTAGAAATCAACACAAGCAAACAAACATTCTTCTTTTGAATTCACTTGTTGGTGATGAAATCCAATGTCATGAAATCAAGACAAGAAGGAGTTGGGATAAATCTGGTGGAAAAGTTACATTGATGACCTGCTTAACGGACTTACACCCTGGTGCAAGCTCCCACACATAATCGTGGGTATACCCTCCAAGGAGCCCGAGTGAGTTTGGCCAACGTCGATTCCAGGTACCATGAATACTTTCCTCCATAGTCACCTCATGTAAATACCCTAAAGAGATAAGCTACTAAGGTTACCATTTACAACAATGATGTTGGGGAAACAATCGACAGTCCAATCCACCCGCAAAGGCAGGGTATCTAGCCATAAATCAACTTGAGAAGGTCCCCACAGGATTTTCTTCTCAAATGAACCCCAATAATATGCGCAATCTCTACATGAAAACCGACAAAGCAGGGTGAGTAACTTTGTCAGTCCTAATGCGACCTCATGATTGACCCTTGTTTTAGAAGGAATTCCCAGGACAAAATGTAGCAAGTGGATTTGAACTCTCCCTATCACAAGATACTATTGTGTGTTTTGATGCTTTGGAGAGTGTGCCTTACAATCTATTCCAAAGCGCTATCGTAGCTAATGTTGGTGTAGAGAATTCCTAGAAAATAAAAGTTACTAATAAATTTTAACAATTTCATTGTATTTTAAAGGTTGTTGCTTACTCAAAAGGGAAACGAAAATGAAACTGATGGTGTATATGAACTTACCCAATAAAGTGCAAGAATAGATGATTATGCAATCTTTTAATTTGATGAACTCTAATTACAGTAGGGAAAATGTATTTCTTTTTGAAATACAAAAGCTACGAAACACAATTTCTCAATTTTTGAATGAAAAATATTCTAAATAATCAAAAGCTACAAAATTTTCCAATTTTCTCTTTTAACAAATATTTTGAATGCAACAATTTTCTTGTAAAAGAATACTAAAAAGAAGAATGGCTTCATTTATTTCTTCCTCAAATCAGATCATCGATGTAATGAAGAAAAGAAAACGTAATCTAAGAAAATTAACACATTCTCACCACTACTCCCAAATCAAACCTATAATGTAGATAAAAATGAAACGATAGGAAAGCCTTTTGTCAAATACAAAACATAAATTGTCTCTCAATCAATGAACAATCCAGAAGTAAAATCAATCCAAAACTTCAAAATAAATCAAAGATCCTTTGTAAAAAAAGCACTCAAGATCAAGACCTAGATATTATACCCTTGTGACAAAAACCAAAAGCAAAACTTGCAAGAATTACAAAGAAGGTTTTCGATTTTTGAAAATCAATCAAATGCAAGATTCAAACTTACAAATCAATCATTCACTAGTTTCATAAGTTCATCCTAGGCAGTTGAGGCAAAACTGGGAAGAAAAAATAAAAAATGGTTATCTCCAACAATTCCTACAGGAATCATCGCAAGTGGTAGTGGATCACAATGCAACGATTTAGGGTCATCACATGTTGCCAATAGGTACAGTGTGACGTCGTCGCACTGGTCTGCACCAATAGAGTGTGACGTCAGAGGATCCTTGCATTCTGTCTATAGATTATAGTGCGATGATCTCTGAAACTAAAGGAAAATGGAAAGAAAGACAAAAATTCTTACTGAACCTTCAGACCCAGGGAGTCTAGATGGATCACCCACAAACTCAGAGAATTAATTTTACCAAAATAAGGCATGCTAGAAGAAAATAAGCGGCAAAAAACCAAAATAAAGTCGTATCCCCAGTATGATCACCAATTTTGTTATCGAACTAATTGGTAAGTGCAGACACAAACAAATCTCCCTAACCTCCCCAGGAAACTAGTACAAAATATAATAGAATACACACTTCACCTTAAACATCATCATTATATGAACTAGTTTAATGAGGTACAAGTGATATACCTTTTAAACGACGCTCGATCCTCATTATTGTCATCTTTGTATCTCCTTCCTTGAGTTTGCAGAATGGTAAGTCTGTATAAGAATCACAAACCAACAAAGAGGGGAAACAAAGATATATGTATTCTAATGAAGTCTATGTATATGATCAAGTAATTATACAATAGAAGACAAGATGCTTTTATAGGGAAGAAATGTATTACTATATTAAGTGAATAGAAAGTGGAGAATACAACCCATGCCTTGATGTTGTAAGGTCCCCTTTCAATGGATCTTTGCTTCAACACACACTCCTTTGCTCCAATGCCTTGAATGAAGAAGATCCACAATATGTCTTGAAGAACTAAAGCAAAGCTCTCAAGCATAATCTGAAGTAGAACTCTCCATACAAATTTTAGCCTAATCAACCTTAGCCTTTTCCATGAGATATCCCTCTTTATATAGTGTGAAAGAGAGATGGATGAGGAGATTAGGATGATCCCACCAAATCAGAGAAGAGAGTAAGATCCAAATTGATCGGAGGCCACCCCATCTTCTAGAAGATTCCCTTCTAGAACATTCGTGAAATTTGACTTTTCCTATTCTTTAAGCATCGTCGCACTCTATGCAGAAGAAACATGCGACGATGTTGTAGTCCAGGTTTAGAGAAGAGTGCGATGATCATGCATCTTCACACCCCATGCATATAGTATGGTGCAACGACCTTCTTTGACATGACTTTTGAAAGAGGAAAGCAAATCACTTTTCCCATGGAGAAAATATTATTTTTATATTTTCAGGGAACATTAACACATGTTGTCAGGTGATCACTGAGGTGACCAAAATAATGTGTAACACAGGGCCCCCTCCTTAGCTCAACACTATTTGTATCTTTTACAGTTTGTAGAAGTAGTTATAGTTCCATTTCTATCTTCTTATTTATTTCCATAACATAGCTATCATGATAATCAAGATCACTTTAATACTTGGACAAGTCACATTTACTTTCTTGCAAGATAAATTTACTTTTCCACAAGTGTGATTTACTTCCCTGCAAGAGTGATTTAATTTTCCGCAAGTGTGATTTAATTTCCTGAAAGAGTGATTTACTTTTCCACAATTGTGAATAACTTTCCTGCAAAGAGTGATTTACCTTTTCACAAATTTGATTTACTTTCTTGCAAGAGTGCCATTTACTTTCCTGCAACGTGTGATTTCATTTCTACAAGTGTGGACTTAGGATAGTTTAATTTGGTGACTTGTTAAATCTTTTTGGTATCTTTCATTGTGATATTTATTCAAAAGTTTTACAACTCATTGGAAATTACATCATTATACTTGCATATATGATGCATGACAGTTCGTAAGTCCAATATGACATCAGATTGATAATTAAATGCACAACTCTTTAGTTTCTTACTAACTTAATTAGGAAGTAATTGAAAAGTATGTCATTTTTTGGCGTCATTGCTAGGATATGTCAAAAGTTTAGTTGTTTTTTTTTCTATTGTGTGGATTTTCATTTCAGTTGATTGAGTGATATGATTTATTATTAGTAGTTCGTAAAATGTCTTTCTAGTATTTTCTATGCAAAGAGTTAGATATCAATAAGGTAGATTCATTAGTTCATCCAAAAATTACCGAAAAGATAGTAGTGCAGGCATATCTCAAGAGGGAAAGGAGCACAGTCAACCATCATATCTATCACCTACAATTATTTCCATTTCCAAATGGAGGCCAGAAACCTTCACTCAAGAATATGATATTGTACAAGGGTCGATGCACACAGAGGTTGCACTTTCATAATATTTGATCATTGAACAATACCACTCCAGGGAATTCATATTTCCTAAAGAACCTTTAGAGACAAAAGAAAACCATATGAGAGAAATTGCACATGAAGTTTTCAAGGAGGAAACTTATGCTTTTATATTTCCAATTAGAGGATCAAATGAAGAGACCAAAATGAGTAATATTCCTCATTCAACCTTGTCGAATTTTCATGGTATATCTAAATAAGATCCTGACACCTTCCTCTTTGAATTCAACATAATTTATAGAAGTTATGATTATGTGTTGGATGCCCAGAAATTGAATCTTTTCCCTACCACACTCAAGAATGTTGCACTGCATTGGTTCATGGGACTTGGAAAGGACAACATTCACACATGGGACTAGATGACGAAGAAATTCCTATAAAAATACCAATATTATTGTAAGGATAAATAAAGGAGGGGGGAAGTCTTTAGGATGACACAAGATGAAGATGAAATCATTGAGGATTACTTTGAAATATTCAATTATAATTTGCAAAGGGCAAGGCAAGGATATTTGGCTCCTGAGACATGACATATCTTATTCTTGAGAGGAATCTGAGATGATTGCATTGAAATCCTCAACCTGATGGGTGGAGGAGATGTTTGTCAGTTAGAATATGGCATTATCTTGGAACTTTTTCACAAATATCCCAAGGGTACTTCAAAAACAAGCACACGACCAATAGATATATTAAAGAAAAATGGAAAAAACTGCTCGAGGTGGAGTCACAAGAGTAGATATCAAAAACATTTTATAGAACTTCAAGATTGATATACTTAGATCCTTGAGCTCCCAATTGGATACACTGCAAATGAATAAGAAGAAGAAAGAAGAGATAGAACAAGCTTTGGTAATCTTTTGTCTAAAGTGCAAGATGAAGCACCCACATAAAGAATGTCCATTGGATCAAATTGTGGTTTTTGGAATATGTAGTGAGGACCATGCTACTTAAAACTATCCATCCTTACCAAGAATGAAATATATCTATCAAATATATGGGGAACCAGAGAAGTTATTCTTTGGCTCTTAGAAGTGACCATGGAAACCCATACCTCAAGGTATGATTGAAGACCAATCTTAGTATTTTAATTCATATTGGACTAACCCTTCCATGCAATATTATTCTCAACCATGGGGTATGCCAACACAACAATGGTGGCTCCTCCTCCTCCAAACTAGTTATGGAAATAGGGGTGGAGAAATCCCACTTTAGGAGGCCCTCAACAGCCCATGACACAACCAACCATCCAACTCCTTCCCCCTCCCTAGATTCAGGAATCCACATCATCGCCTCCTCAACCACAACTACACACACAACCTATCCCTAACCCTAATAATGAAAGGCCAAGTCAACTAGCACAAGTTGTTTGACTTGTTGCCTACCCTACCTATTCCATCTCTTTCGTAGATTGCAATGATATCCACCTTTTATTTGGGAAGACACTAACTAAGGACCAACCTCGTATTTGTATTGAAGATTTGAATGAGGAAGTTTAGAATGAAGAATTAGAACAAAAACATTCTCATGAACCTTTGAAAGTTGATAATGCCCACCTTGAACTTCTAAAACCACCCTATCCATAAATATTAAACCTCGAGAAACCTCTTACTCAGCCTGAGTTTGAATTCTTAGGGGAACTAAAGAATGTGTGGGTCAAAATACCGTCGTTCCAAGCCATCAAGGATGTTCCCATTTATTCAAAAGAGGTACAAAAAATTTGTTCAAGGAAACCTGGTAGAAAAAGGAAGGATCCTCAAACTATCCATGTTATGGGTAAACTGTCATACGTAATGATGGGAGGAGTTATCGTGACCAAATACTGTGACCTTGGGATCATGATAGTTAATGTGTATATTAATAACACACTCATTAGTAATACATTAATTGACCCCAGTGCTTCCATTGATGTCATGACGCGAGAAACCATGGAAGCCTTAGGACTCACTGGCCTTAGGGAAACCCCCACTATACTCCAACTTGTTGATAGATAAACTATCAAACCAGATGGTATCTTAGAATATGTAGTGATATTCATATATTTGTGGGAATATCCCACTGAATTTATGATCCTACAACCCAAAACTTATCTCGGGGGGTATCCTTTAATCCTCGAAAGGCCTTGGTTGGCAACGAATGATGCTTACATTTATTGTAGGTCGAGTAACATGAGCATTTCCTACAAGACCTCTAAAAATAAATTTACCCTATATCCTTCGACCAAACCCAACATAGATTTTGAAACACCACTATGGAATAATGGAGAAGATAGCGATGAAGAAGTGGAAGCTCATCAATTCCTCTCTATAGATCAATACTTAACCATCAGAGAGAAAACAAAGGATGATGAAATCAATGATTCCATAGCCTCTTCTTCTTCCACAACCAACTCACATGTTCTTGAGCATGTTATGCATTCAGAAACATAGGTTTCTCTTGCCTCAACAAGTATATCACCTATAGAACATGAATACTCACCCAAAAAATATCAAAGGTCACTTACAAAAACTATAGAAATAAGCCTCGGGAAACCTTTAAAAATCAACTAGGGATTGTCCAAACAACAAAAAGATATATTGGATAGATTACTACAAAATGACCGTGATTCCTTCGCCTGGGACTACTCTAATATGAAGGGGATCCATCCTAACTTATGCACACACCACATATACATTAAATAAGTATCTATACCCATCTGTCAACCCCAGTTCCAGATGAATCCGACACTGAAAAACATAGTTAAGGAAGAGCTACAAAAACTGCTCACAACCATTTTTAACTATCTAATTTTTGAAAGCCAACTGGTCTCCCCTCTCATCATGGTACTAAAAAAGAATGAAAAATGGATAATTTGTGTGGATTATAGAGAAATCAACAAAGAAACACACAAGGACCAATTCCCTTTCCTATTCATTGACCAGGCCCTAGATACGTTAGCAGGGAATAATTACTTTTCTTTCCTCTATGGATTCATTGGGTATAACCAGATTTGGTTCATGTCTGAGGATCAAGACAAAATAATGTGTACCTGTCCATGGGGGAAATTTTCCTATCATGTTCTACTATTCGAGTTATGTAACACCCTTGCCACTTTTCAAAGAGTTGTAATTGGTATATTCTCTGATTTAATTCATGATTGTGTGGGAATATAAATGAATGAATTCACAACATATAGCAATGAATTTGATGAGGCATTAGAAAATCTACAGAAAACATTGATAAGGTGCAAATAATAAAATGTTTCCCTAACAATGAAAAATGTGCAATGATGTTAACCAATGGCATTGTATTAATACACTACATCTCAACTAAAGGCATCCAAGTGGATCTAGAAAAAATCAAGGTAATATTAAATTTCCTAACTCCATGTTTGCAAAAACATGTACGAAGTTTCTTAGGATATGCAGGTTATCGTCACTTTATTGAAATGTTTTCATGAATTGTTCATCCAATTTTTTTCTTGCTTAACAAATATTTTGAGTTTTTGTGGACAGAAATATGCTAGCATGCACTTGGAGAATTGAAACTTAAAGTATCTGAAGATCCTATTTTAAGAGGGCTTGATTGGTCCCTCTCATTCCATATTTCCACGGATGCATCAGACATTGCAATTGGAGTTGTTCTAGGAAAACTATAAGGAGAGGATCTATATGCAATATACTACATCAACAAAAATATCTAACATGCAAAACTAAATTATACAGTAACAGAAAAATAGTTTATTGCATTAATACTTGCAATTAATAAATTTTGGCATTACATCACAGGATATCCAATAATATTGCACACTGACCATATTTCCATAAAATATTTAATGAATAAACCTATCACCAATGGTAGGATAACTAGGTGGTTATTGTTATTATAGGAATATGACATATCCATCTTCAATAAACGAAGAAAGGATATTGTACTGGATGATTTTGTTTCAACACTTACATCTAATGAGAATGAGCCTCATGTAGAAGATTATTTTCTTAACGAGCACCTATTTGCGGTTTCTACTAACTCTCCTTGGTTCACATATATCACTAATTACTTGGTTGTAGGTATACTCCCACACCATTTATTTCCAAAAGAGCAATAGAAGATCATCAAAAAAAGTTGGAGATTCTCATGGATCAATGACTGACTCTTCCACACAGGATTGGAACTCATTATCATAATATGTGTGTGAGAAGATGAGATCCATGAGATATTGAAATGCTGCCATGATATCCCATGTGGAGGCCACTTTGCAGACAAGAGGACTCGGTACAAGGTACTTTACCAAGGGTACTATTGGCCCACTATCTTCAAAGATGCCAAGGAATATGTAAAAAGGTGTGAAAATGGTCAACACAAGGGAAGACTAGTGAAATCATATGAGAGTTAGTTACATCCACAATTGATATTAGAACCCTTTGATAAATGGACCTTAGACTTTGTAGGGAAAATAAATCCTTCTTCCCACCATAACTAGTATGCACATATTATGTCACAAAATGGATGGAATCTAAGGCACTCTAGGCCACGAAAAAACAAGTAGTAGCAGGATTTATTCATGAAGAAATATTCACTATATGTTGGATACCTTAGGAAATGGTTATTGATGGAGGAACTCAATTCACTTCAATACTCATTATAGACTTGATGGATAAATACAATATCAAACACAGGGTCACTACACCATATCATGTGCAGGCTAATGGACATGTAGAAGGGACAAACAAGATCCTTGAGGCTGTCATTACCAACATTGTTAGACTACACCTCAAGGATTGAGCCGACAGACTACCTGAATTTCTATGGGCCTATCGGATAACATGGAGAACTACCACTTATTGCACCCCTATGAATTGATGTATGGAAAGAGAGTACTATTACTGATTGAAATAGATATCCAGACACTTATAACAACTATACAACTTGGAATGGACGTAACTAAATCTCATAAGCAAAGAATCCTCTAGATCAATGAACTAGATGAACTTTGTCAAACTTCCCTACACCACACAACAATAATACAACATCAGAAAGATTGGTGGCATGACAAGTTCATTAAGAAGANTGTCAGTCCTAATGCGACCTCATGATTGACCCTTGTTTTAGAAGGAATTCCCAGGACAAAATGTAGCAAGTGGATTTGAACTCTCCCTATCACAAGATACTATTGTGTGTTTTGATGCTTTGGAGAGTGTGCCTTACAATCTATTCCAAAGCGCTATCGTAGCTAATGTTGGTGTAGAGAATTCCTAGAAAATAAAAGTTACTAATAAATTTTAACAATTTCATTGTATTTTAAAGGTTGTTGCTTACTCAAAAGGGAAACGAAAATGAAACTGATGGTGTATATGAACTTACCCAATAAAGTGCAAGAATAGATGATTATGCAATCTTTTAATTTGATGAACTCTAATTACAGTAGGGAAAATGTATTTCTTTTTGAAATACAAAAGCTACGAAACACAATTTCTCAATTTTTGAATGAAAAATATTCTAAATAATCAAAAGCTACAAAATTTTCCAATTTTCTCTTTTAACAAATATTTTGAATGCAACAATTTTCTTGTAAAAGAATACTAAAAAGAAGAATGGCTTCATTTATTTCTTCCTCAAATCAGATCATCGATGTAATGAAGAAAAGAAAACGTAATCTAAGAAAATTAACACATTCTCACCACTACTCCCAAATCAAACCTATAATGTAGATAAAAATGAAACGATAGGAAAGCCTTTTGTCAAATACAAAACATAAATTGTCTCTCAATCAATGAACAATCCAGAAGTAAAATCAATCCAAAACTTCAAAATAAATCAAAGATCCTTTGTAAAAAAAGCACTCAAGATCAAGACCTAGATATTATACCCTTGTGACAAAAACCAAAAGCAAAACTTGCAAGAATTACAAAGAAGGTTTTCGATTTTTGAAAATCAATCAAATGCAAGATTCAAACTTACAAATCAATCATTCACTAGTTTCATAAGTTCATCCTAGGCAGTTGAGGCAAAACTGGGAAGAAAAAATAAAAAATGGTTATCTCCAACAATTCCTACAGGAATCATCGCAAGTGGTAGTGGATCACAATGCAACGATTTAGGGTCATCACATGTTGCCAATAGGTACAGTGTGACGTCGTCGCACTGGTCTGCACCAATAGAGTGTGACGTCAGAGGATCCTTGCATTCTGTCTATAGATTATAGTGCGATGATCTCTGAAACTAAAGGAAAATGGAAAGAAAGACAAAAATTCTTACTGAACCTTCAGACCCAGGGAGTCTAGATGGATCACCCACAAACTCAGAGAATTAATTTTACCAAAATAAGGCATGCTAGAAGAAAATAAGCGGCAAAAAACCAAAATAAAGTCGTATCCCCAGTATGATCACCAATTTTGTTATCGAACTAATTGGTAAGTGCAGACACAAACAAATCTCCCTAACCTCCCCAGGAAACTAGTACAAAATATAATAGAATACACACTTCACCTTAAACATCATCATTATATGAACTAGTTTAATGAGGTACAAGTGATATACCTTTTAAACGACGCTCGATCCTCATTATTGTCATCTTTGTATCTCCTTCCTTGAGTTTGCAGAATGGTAAGTCTGTATAAGAATCACAAACCAACAAAGAGGGGAAACAAAGATATATGTATTCTAATGAAGTCTATGTATATGATCAAGTAATTATACAATAGAAGACAAGATGCTTTTATAGGGAAGAAATGTATTACTATATTAAGTGAATAGAAAGTGGAGAATACAACCCATGCCTTGATGTTGTAAGGTCCCCTTTCAATGGATCTTTGCTTCAACACACACTCCTTTGCTCCAATGCCTTGAATGAAGAAGATCCACAATATGTCTTGAAGAACTAAAGCAAAGCTCTCAAGCATAATCTGAAGTAGAACTCTCCATACAAATTTTAGCCTAATCAACCTTAGCCTTTTCCATGAGATATCCCTCTTTATATAGTGTGAAAGAGAGATGGATGAGGAGATTAGGATGATCCCACCAAATCAGAGAAGAGAGTAAGATCCAAATTGATCGGAGGCCACCCCATCTTCTAGAAGATTCCCTTCTAGAACATTCGTGAAATTTGACTTTTCCTATTCTTTAAGCATCGTCGCACTCTATGCAGAAGAAACATGCGACGATGTTGTAGTCCAGGTTTAGAGAAGAGTGCGATGATCATGCATCTTCACACCCCATGCATATAGTATGGTGCAACGACCTTCTTTGACATGACTTTTGAAAGAGGAAAGCAAATCACTTTTCCCATGGAGAAAATATTATTTTTATATTTTCAGGGAACATTAACACATGTTGTCAGGTGATCACTGAGGTGACCAAAATAATGTGTAACACAGGGCCCCCTCCTTAGCTCAACACTATTTGTATCTTTTACAGTTTGTAGAAGTAGTTATAGTTCCATTTCTATCTTCTTATTTATTTCCATAACATAGCTATCATGATAATCAAGATCACTTTAATACTTGGACAAGTCACATTTACTTTCTTGCAAGATAAATTTACTTTTCCACAAGTGTGATTTACTTCCCTGCAAGAGTGATTTAATTTTCCGCAAGTGTGATTTAATTTCCTGAAAGAGTGATTTACTTTTCCACAATTGTGAATAACTTTCCTGCAAAGAGTGATTTACCTTTTCACAAATTTGATTTACTTTCTTGCAAGAGTGCCATTTACTTTCCTGCAACGTGTGATTTCATTTCTACAAGTGTGGACTTAGGATAGTTTAATTTGGTGACTTGTTAAATCTTTTTGGTATCTTTCATTGTGATATTTATTCAAAAGTTTTACAACTCATTGGAAATTACATCATTATACTTGCATATATGATGCATGACAGTTCGTAAGTCCAATATGACATCAGATTGATAATTAAATGCACAACTCTTTAGTTTCTTACTAACTTAATTAGGAAGTAATTGAAAAGTATGTCATTTTTTGGCGTCATTGCTAGGATATGTCAAAAGTTTAGTTGTTTTTTTTTCTATTGTGTGGATTTTCATTTCAGTTGATTGAGTGATATGATTTATTATTAGTAGTTCGTAAAATGTCTTTCTAGTATTTTCTATGCAAAGAGTTAGATATCAATAAGGTAGATTCATTAGTTCATCCAAAAATTACCGAAAAGATAGTAGTGCAGGCATATCTCAAGAGGGAAAGGAGCACAGTCAACCATCATATCTATCACCTACAATTATTTCCATTTCCAAATGGAGGCCAGAAACCTTCACTCAAGAATATGATATTGTACAAGGGTCGATGCACACAGAGGTTGCACTTTCATAATATTTGATCATTGAACAATACCACTCCAGGGAATTCATATTTCCTAAAGAACCTTTAGAGACAAAAGAAAACCATATGAGAGAAATTGCACATGAAGTTTTCAAGGAGGAAACTTATGCTTTTATATTTCCAATTAGAGGATCAAATGAAGAGACCAAAATGAGTAATATTCCTCATTCAACCTTGTCGAATTTTCATGGTATATCTAAATAAGATCCTGACACCTTCCTCTTTGAATTCAACATAATTTATAGAAGTTATGATTATGTGTTGGATGCCCAGAAATTGAATCTTTTCCCTACCACACTCAAGAATGTTGCACTGCATTGGTTCATGGGACTTGGAAAGGACAACATTCACACATGGGACTAGATGACGAAGAAATTCCTATAAAAATACCAATATTATTGTAAGGATAAATAAAGGAGGGGGGAAGTCTTTAGGATGACACAAGATGAAGATGAAATCATTGAGGATTACTTTGAAATATTCAATTATAATTTGCAAAGGGCAAGGCAAGGATATTTGGCTCCTGAGACATGACATATCTTATTCTTGAGAGGAATCTGAGATGATTGCATTGAAATCCTCAACCTGATGGGTGGAGGAGATGTTTGTCAGTTAGAATATGGCATTATCTTGGAACTTTTTCACAAATATCCCAAGGGTACTTCAAAAACAAGCACACGACCAATAGATATATTAAAGAAAAATGGAAAAAACTGCTCGAGGTGGAGTCACAAGAGTAGATATCAAAAACATTTTATAGAACTTCAAGATTGATATACTTAGATCCTTGAGCTCCCAATTGGATACACTGCAAATGAATAAGAAGAAGAAAGAAGAGATAGAACAAGCTTTGGTAATCTTTTGTCTAAAGTGCAAGATGAAGCACCCACATAAAGAATGTCCATTGGATCAAATTGTGGTTTTTGGAATATGTAGTGAGGACCATGCTACTTAAAACTATCCATCCTTACCAAGAATGAAATATATCTATCAAATATATGGGGAACCAGAGAAGTTATTCTTTGGCTCTTAGAAGTGACCATGGAAACCCATACCTCAAGGTATGATTGAAGACCAATCTTAGTATTTTAATTCATATTGGACTAACCCTTCCATGCAATATTATTCTCAACCATGGGGTATGCCAACACAACAATGGTGGCTCCTCCTCCTCCAAACTAGTTATGGAAATAGGGGTGGAGAAATCCCACTTTAGGAGGCCCTCAACAGCCCATGACACAACCAACCATCCAACTCCTTCCCCCTCCCTAGATTCAGGAATCCACATCATCGCCTCCTCAACCACAACTACACACACAACCTATCCCTAACCCTAATAATGAAAGGCCAAGTCAACTAGCACAAGTTGTTTGACTTGTTGCCTACCCTACCTATTCCATCTCTTTCGTAGATTGCAATGATATCCACCTTTTATTTGGGAAGACACTAACTAAGGACCAACCTCGTATTTGTATTGAAGATTTGAATGAGGAAGTTTAGAATGAAGAATTAGAACAAAAACATTCTCATGAACCTTTGAAAGTTGATAATGCCCACCTTGAACTTCTAAAACCACCCTATCCATAAATATTAAACCTCGAGAAACCTCTTACTCAGCCTGAGTTTGAATTCTTAGGGGAACTAAAGAATGTGTGGGTCAAAATACCGTCGTTCCAAGCCATCAAGGATGTTCCCATTTATTCAAAAGAGGTACAAAAAATTTGTTCAAGGAAACCTGGTAGAAAAAGGAAGGATCCTCAAACTATCCATGTTATGGGTAAACTGTCATACGTAATGATGGGAGGAGTTATCGTGACCAAATACTGTGACCTTGGGATCATGATAGTTAATGTGTATATTAATAACACACTCATTAGTAATACATTAATTGACCCCAGTGCTTCCATTGATGTCATGACGCGAGAAACCATGGAAGCCTTAGGACTCAC
The DNA here is from genome assembly GCA_000966675.3 of Picea glauca. Classification (NCBI taxonomy): domain Eukaryota; kingdom Viridiplantae; phylum Streptophyta; class Pinopsida; order Pinales; family Pinaceae; genus Picea; species Picea glauca. The sequence continues at coordinate 16,746 of JZKD02S0231605.1, forward strand.
TGGCCTTAGGGAAACCCCCACTATACTCCAACTTGTTGATAGATAAACTATCAAACCAGATGGTATCTTAGAATATGTAGTGATATTCATATATTTGTGGGAATATCCCACTGAATTTATGATCCTACAACCCAAAACTTATCTCGGGGGGTATCCTTTAATCCTCGAAAGGCCTTGGTTGGCAACGAATGATGCTTACATTTATTGTAGGTCGAGTAACATGAGCATTTCCTACAAGACCTCTAAAAATAAATTTACCCTATATCCTTCGACCAAACCCAACATAGATTTTGAAACACCACTATGGAATAATGGAGAAGATAGCGATGAAGAAGTGGAAGCTCATCAATTCCTCTCTATAGATCAATACTTAACCATCAGAGAGAAAACAAAGGATGATGAAATCAATGATTCCATAGCCTCTTCTTCTTCCACAACCAACTCACATGTTCTTGAGCATGTTATGCATTCAGAAACATAGGTTTCTCTTGCCTCAACAAGTATATCACCTATAGAACATGAATACTCACCCAAAAAATATCAAAGGTCACTTACAAAAACTATAGAAATAAGCCTCGGGAAACCTTTAAAAATCAACTAGGGATTGTCCAAACAACAAAAAGATATATTGGATAGATTACTACAAAATGACCGTGATTCCTTCGCCTGGGACTACTCTAATATGAAGGGGATCCATCCTAACTTATGCACACACCACATATACATTAAATAAGTATCTATACCCATCTGTCAACCCCAGTTCCAGATGAATCCGACACTGAAAAACATAGTTAAGGAAGAGCTACAAAAACTGCTCACAACCATTTTTAACTATCTAATTTTTGAAAGCCAACTGGTCTCCCCTCTCATCATGGTACTAAAAAAGAATGAAAAATGGATAATTTGTGTGGATTATAGAGAAATCAACAAAGAAACACACAAGGACCAATTCCCTTTCCTATTCATTGACCAGGCCCTAGATACGTTAGCAGGGAATAATTACTTTTCTTTCCTCTATGGATTCATTGGGTATAACCAGATTTGGTTCATGTCTGAGGATCAAGACAAAATAATGTGTACCTGTCCATGGGGGAAATTTTCCTATCATGTTCTACTATTCGAGTTATGTAACACCCTTGCCACTTTTCAAAGAGTTGTAATTGGTATATTCTCTGATTTAATTCATGATTGTGTGGGAATATAAATGAATGAATTCACAACATATAGCAATGAATTTGATGAGGCATTAGAAAATCTACAGAAAACATTGATAAGGTGCAAATAATAAAATGTTTCCCTAACAATGAAAAATGTGCAATGATGTTAACCAATGGCATTGTATTAATACACTACATCTCAACTAAAGGCATCCAAGTGGATCTAGAAAAAATCAAGGTAATATTAAATTTCCTAACTCCATGTTTGCAAAAACATGTACGAAGTTTCTTAGGATATGCAGGTTATCGTCACTTTATTGAAATGTTTTCATGAATTGTTCATCCAATTTTTTTCTTGCTTAACAAATATTTTGAGTTTTTGTGGACAGAAATATGCTAGCATGCACTTGGAGAATTGAAACTTAAAGTATCTGAAGATCCTATTTTAAGAGGGCTTGATTGGTCCCTCTCATTCCATATTTCCACGGATGCATCAGACATTGCAATTGGAGTTGTTCTAGGAAAACTATAAGGAGAGGATCTATATGCAATATACTACATCAACAAAAATATCTAACATGCAAAACTAAATTATACAGTAACAGAAAAATAGTTTATTGCATTAATACTTGCAATTAATAAATTTTGGCATTACATCACAGGATATCCAATAATATTGCACACTGACCATATTTCCATAAAATATTTAATGAATAAACCTATCACCAATGGTAGGATAACTAGGTGGTTATTGTTATTATAGGAATATGACATATCCATCTTCAATAAACGAAGAAAGGATATTGTACTGGATGATTTTGTTTCAACACTTACATCTAATGAGAATGAGCCTCATGTAGAAGATTATTTTCTTAACGAGCACCTATTTGCGGTTTCTACTAACTCTCCTTGGTTCACATATATCACTAATTACTTGGTTGTAGGTATACTCCCACACCATTTATTTCCAAAAGAGCAATAGAAGATCATCAAAAAAAGTTGGAGATTCTCATGGATCAATGACTGACTCTTCCACACAGGATTGGAACTCATTATCATAATATGTGTGTGAGAAGATGAGATCCATGAGATATTGAAATGCTGCCATGATATCCCATGTGGAGGCCACTTTGCAGACAAGAGGACTCGGTACAAGGTACTTTACCAAGGGTACTATTGGCCCACTATCTTCAAAGATGCCAAGGAATATGTAAAAAGGTGTGAAAATGGTCAACACATGGGAAGACTAGTGAAATCATATGAGTTAGTTACATCCACAATTGGTATTAGAACCCTTTGATAAATGGGCCTTGGACTTTGTAGGGAAAATAAATCCTTCTTCCCACCATAACTAGTATGCACATATTATGTCACAAAATGGATCGAATCTAAGGCACTCTAGGCCGCGACAAAACAAGTAGTAGCAGGATTTATTCATGAAGAAATATTCACTATATGTTGGATACCTTAGGAAATGGTTATTGATGGAGGAACTCAATTCACTTCAATACTCATTAGAGACTTGATGGATAAATACAATATTAAACACAGGGTCACTACACCATATCATGTGTAGGCCAATGGACATGTAGAAGGGACAAACAAGATCCTCGAGGCTGTCATTACCAACATTGTTAGACTACACCTCAAGGACTGAGTCGACAGACTACCTGAATTTCTATGGGCCTATCGGATAACATGGAGAACTACCACTTATTGCACCCCTATGAATTGATGTATGGAAAGAGAGTACTATTAATGATTGAAATAGATATCTAGACACTTATAACAACTATACAACTTGGAATGGACGTAACTAAATCTCACAAGCAAAGAATCCTCTAGATCAATGAACTAGATGAACTTTGTCAAACTTCCCTACACCACACAACAATAATACAACATCAGAAAGATTGGTGGCATGACAAGTTCATTAAGAAGAAGAAATTCAAAGTTGGAGACTAGGCCTATTTATTTGACTCTAGGTTCAAATATTTTAGAGGCAAGTCCCACACTCAATGTATCAAGGCTTATGATATTGATACAATATATGAAAACAGAGCCATCAAACTTTTCACCATTGACAATGAGAGAAATATTATGATGGAAAATGGACACAAACTTTGATTATATCATAAAGCACTATCCAAGGAAGCCTTTTTGAACAAAATCACTAGTGGATTGCCTGACAACGATTTAGAGATTGAAAAACAAAGGGGAATCCTTGCCAAATGATTCATTCCTGTTAAAAAAAAACCATGTATGAAAACCCTTAGGGGAATTCCTGGGGGGATATTTTACGAAAATCATCTTATACTGATGCATGACATGTTAACAAAAAGAAGAATAAGGTCACTTCATGGTTTCATGATGGTTATGTCGGGATCCTTTTGAACAATTTCTAATAAATTTTTTTCAAGATATGCAAGGGAGAAGAATGTTGTTGCAACTCTTATTTCCACAACCCATGTTGTCACAAATCATGTTGCCGCAACATTCGTTGCCGCAACTCCCGTTGTCGCAACTTTTGTTGTTGCAAATATTCTTGTTGCAACTCCTCTCACTGCAAATCCTATTGCTGCAACTCTCACTTGTTGCAACTCCTTCTTCTCCCACTCCCATTTTTGCGACTCCTTCCACTACAACTCTTGTTGTTATAACCCCTTTTATCGCAACTCTACATATCACCACCATCATTCCTCTACCAAGATATTGACATATGATTGGGACAAGGATGAATATTTCCAAGATACCATGTTAAGATGCAGTCCTAACCCACACATTGCTGCTACAACTCTGCACATTGTTTTAATTTATCGTATTGTTTTAACCCCGCACCTTGCTGCAACTTTGGATACTAATACAAATTTTCCTGATGTTGTAAGTCCTTGTATTGTTTAAACTCTAATCCTTGTTGTAATTCTAACATGCTCCTGCTACTCTATCTGTCGCTGCAACTCTGAACACTGCTACACATTGTTGCAACGCAATCGCACTGATGTTGCAATTCTATGTGTTGATGCGACACGATAGCTCGCTAAAGGTATGCACAATCACAAAAAGACACAATAATCTCAAAATGTATGTCCCATGAATGATGTTATGAGGAAGCATTGAATTGGAATAAGTACAATCTAATCACTCCACTAAAATGTTGTCACACAATAATAATTACCCAAATCGTAACATAACTACCCCTTCCCATCGCCATTCTCATTCATTCTTCAAAATCACCACCTTATGAACGTTCATATTGAGTTGCAACCATAGTCATTCAAATTTTGAGCAGGAAAATTAGAGGCTCGCTAAATTGTTGAGATCCCACAAAAACCCTCTTGCTGGAAGCATATGAGAACATTGGCGAAATTTTCTAGTAGGGAGGTTGTATGGAATACCTAACTAGACTATGCGGATATAATGATGATGTGGCGCTATAATTAGCCATTAATTTCAAGGAAATTAGAACAAAGGTAGCTAGGGTAGTTGTGTAGGTAACATAGGATATAATTGCAAAAGTGACTAGGCTTCCTCAAATGGGAAATGATGGTATTGTCATTAGAGACCCAAGCCTGAAATTCTTGAATAATTCCTCAAACTAAGGGAAACACTGGTAAAA
>JZKD02S0231616.1:0-21518 GCA_000966675.3 Picea glauca
TTTGTGTTCATAGTTCATAAATCATATGAACTAATTCTATGGTTTGCGAATGAATCCTAATCTTGAATTCAATATCAGTCATATATCCCTTTTAGACATTTTTCTCTTGATTAGGTGTGCGCTATAGAAAAACCCCACTTAAAACCCCAGTCATATATCAGTAATATATCATTCATATTAAAACCCCACTTATAACATGTGCGCTATAGAAAACCCATGGAATATCATACAAAATATTTGAACCTATGAGTATACCTAAGATCATAGAATTAGTAAACTTAACATGGTTAATGTGGTTTTAACGATGAACTCAAAGCATGATGTGATGAATCCATTGAATCAAAAAAACAAAATCGCATCATATGTATCGTGGTCTTAAATTAATTAATCATGTGATCTGATGGGTCTGGATTTCGAGGAGTACCATATCGCCACATGGCATTTCGAACCATCCCTCTTTTGTCCTCTTTCCTAAGCAAGGAGGACTCCCATACCTTCGCCATTATCCTGATCTTAGTGAAACAATCAATGCAGAGATAGGTAGGTATTTGCCTTGAAACAATCATCTGAACGTTTTGGCTCCAAGTCGTTTCATTTTGCAGTAGTGTAGATCTCATTTATTTTTATTGCCTTAGTTGCGAATGAGGGTTTTCTCATACCTTTGCATCTCAGAATTTTCATCTCTTTTTCCCTGGGTCTTGTGAGTTATACCATCATGAGGATGATTGCAAGACGTGATCCTATCGGACCAGAGCTTGTTGAAGCTTACACAAATCACCATTCGATGCTTTAGGTGGTTTAATTTTCTCCTCAGTTTTCCTAGACACAATACGCAGGTTACCAGATCAATTGCTTTGAGTTTTGAGGGAAATTTTATTAGGATAAGATATGTGGAGCTACATATTTATGAAAATGTCATCTCCAAAACTTCAAGCATGCCAACCAAGGGTGAGCGTTGGTCGAAAATGAAAATGGTCAGACACATACCCTAGTCCAAGTTCATTTCCTCTCCTCGAGTTAAATATAACTCCAGAGCTATGTTTGTATCCCTAGATAAAAGGAAATGACATACTTTGTTAATAATTAATATCGTCTTAGCCAAGTTAAATACTTATGGATGTTTTTATTTCAAGAAATAATTTTAGTGAAACCCCAGAATCAAATTTTCAGGGTGAAAATGCCAATTTAGGGCATGAGTCTATCTGTTCAATTGGGAAAAATGATGTTGAGAACTCACAGGTTTCAAAATTCAAAGCAAATATCCCTTATTGTTACACATAGCATGAGCGAAAGATTTTCTTCGGAATTACCTACAAATGCTTCAGGTGGTCATAAGGTTTCATTTGATCCTTCTTATTAAACAATAGTTACAATACCAGCATCAGGGTCAAATCGAAACTTTAAACCCTCTTTCAAAAATCCATCTGATGATTTGAACACTTAAATTGATTTTAGAAATAAAAGACAAGCAAGAAAACTTTCAAGGATCATCAGAAATAAATATAAGGAAACTTTTAATGCTCACTCTTCTATCATCCTTGAGGATGAGGAAGCTAAGTTTGTTGAGGAAATCACTACTAAAAAAGATAAATCATCACCTACAGTGGATAAACTTTTAGAGAAAAAATGCAGATTTGACCCTAATCTTGAAGCATCATTCTGGAAAGCTAAATATTATGGTATTTTACCTGTGTTATAGTCATACATGATTGATTTGAAACTTGAAAATGAGCAGCTCAGAAAACTAAATGAGTCATTAATTGCAAATTATGAGAAGAAATTAATTGATCTAAGATGCACAATAGATAAAAAAAGAAAAGTGTGTTATTATCTTTATCAACTCAAATTTCACCATTTTTGCTTCTTGATATTCATACTTTTAATTAATGTTTTGATTACCATGTAAAAGATTATCATTTTTGTTTCTATTTTACTTTTTAATAAAAGAAGCTACATAATTTAAAATACTGTAGCCACTTTGTTTTTGTATTTTGATTACTATTTTATTATTTTTAATTCATTTTTTATTTTATTTTTACAGGTGGACAACATCTAATTGTGACCATAAATCATGGAATGATGACCAACTCGAATTCTTAGGATCAGGCTTATGATGAGGAACACTTTATTTTTTAAAATAAAAGCTTTTTCTTATTTTAGAAAATGGTTTTGATGTAATGGGGGATTTGAGAACAAAGACTTTTTTAAGAATGTTCCATTCCATATTTGGAGGATATATTGTATCTTGTAATTAATGAAAGTTGTTAGAGATTTTTGGATTATTTTTCTTATAAGAAGAATAAGAAAACATAAGAGGGGAGGTTCTAGATCTGTAACTGAAGGGAGAATTCTGCAGTAAGATAAAGGTTGCATTACACTGTTGTATGGTAGTATTTTCTTTCTATGGAGGACTATGTGAAAGACATAGTTATTCTAATCTAATAGCAGGTTTCATTTCTATGCACTACTGTAAGAATTGTTAACTTGTTTTATTTTGTTTTATTTGTTCAGTTTTGATTCAAATTATATTATGAATTAGTGTATTAATAATTGATTGTAAAATTGTTGTTAATATCAGTTGTTTTGTACTATTTTCAATCCTGTAAAGCTATCTTTACATAACCTAAAAAGATTTATATCAGAATTGATTTTGAGTTCATGGAGACTTGACGATGATAACTGATAACTATTTATTAGTACAGCATAATCTTGTCTTGTATTATGTTATATTGAATTAAATGAATTGTTTATTTAGTTCGATGTAAATATTATATTGGATTCATGTTATATAGTTGAGTTTGAGTATATGTTGTGATCGCTTTAATAACTATTTATTGAAGTTATTTCGTGGCATATTTGTGTTCATAGTTCATAAATCATATGAACTAATTCTATGGTTTGTGAATGAATCCTAATCTTGAATTCAATATCAATCATATATCCCTTTTAGACATTTTTCTCTTGATTAAGGGTAAGGTTTCCCTTCTCCTAATTAAGATAGAATTTCCTTTTCATTTCTTGCATCTTAGAGTAGATTTGCATTTAGAGTAATTTCATTTCATTTCTTTAAGTCTTCTTTCGTAGGAGTAGATCTAAGTATGGCTTTGTTGAGCCTTTATTTTAGCAAAGGATTGTTTTCTTCAAGTGGCTACAAGAAGGAAACTCCTTTTCTTCTATCTGTCGATAAAAGCTTTAAATAGGACATCTTAGCAGATAAAAGATTGTATATATCTTTGTATATATATAATAGGTTAGTTAGATTAACATTAGTTTATTCTAGTCTTAGGACAAGGGTAACCGGAGACCAATAGAACCAATCAAAATCACCATTTCAATGGATAAGGGTCTAATTGGGACCCTGACTGGGTGGTCTCCCTATGATGTTGAATATTGTTATTGTTTTCATCAACAGTTAGATAACTTGAACCTATGGTCTTACAACCGCGTGCCAACAAGTTATACACACACACACACACACACACATATATTCCAAGGAAAACTCAACAAGTTGGATCAATTGGTTGTCCGCCAATGTTGTTGGGAATTTTTCTAGGTTTTTTTCAACATCCCTAGTAAATTCTTGGTATAGAGTAGTGCACCTTACCTAGGGGGATTTGAACCATGAACCTGGCAATATATTGTTTCCAAGGAAAACATTGTGGGATCCATACTTATCCATAATAATAAAACAGAGGGCGATTTAATCACTAGACACATGTTGTGCCCACACAACAACCTCTCTTAACGGGTAAATCGGTAGATGTGGACATGAATTTATCCCCCTAGATCCACCTGGATATAGAACAAAAGAAGATGGAACAATACGATTTCCCTAGGTTACAATCATTGAATTTAACTACCAAAGAAGGGACAGATAACATACCTTATGAATCGCTTTCCTTATGTCTTTGTTGATCCTGCTTTACTCCAATGTCCCTATGAGATCATATCTGCAATAACACAAATCAACCAACGTGAAACCAACAATAGTGAAATTCAATGACAACCTAAACATGTGATCAAGGAGTCACATAATAAAATATCAATCATTTTATGGGAAAGAGACATGCCACCGTATTATATTAATGAAAGGTAGAAGATACAACTGAATCGCCTTGATGTCGCAAGTTCCCTTTTAGCTACCCTTTGTTCTGACACACACATACATTTGCTTTGAAATTTGCATGAAGATTTCTCTCAAAAGCTTGATGGATGAATGGAGACCTCAAGCATCACATGAAATAGGATTCTTCACACAGTCTTCAGCCTATTTTTTCATCAATTTTCTATGCTTCTTTATGCGTGTACCTCCAACCTTTTCCATGAGAAGCCTACCATTATATAGGAGAAGCTGAAGTGGTTAAAGAGATGAGGATGATCCGATCAAACAGAGAATTCAGTAGGATCATAACCATATGGACGCCACCTCATATTTCTAGAAGATTCCACTTCTAGAAGATGATAGAACTTCTTTCCTCTTTTACCTTTAAAGTATCATTGCGACCTGCCTATATAACAGCCTGTGGAAATCTCGCGGGCTAGCTATCGTGTAGCCTGTGGAAATCAGGGATTTCCACACTTGGAGAAGCCCGCGATGACCTTCCAAAAATGCATCTTGCAAGGGTGGAAAGAGGTTTCTTTTTTCAGGAAAAAGATCATATTGGGAACCTGAACACATGTTTATGTAATCATCATCAGGGTGACCAAAATAATGTGTAACAGAATTCCCCCCAAAGTATGAGGCCGGAACTCGAGACAGTTGAAATACTTTGTAAAATAAGCGTGTATGTGTCAAGAACTAGGGGCGCACCAATCAGGAACCTACAAACAATCAAGCATCTGTACAATATCACACCATGTCTGAAGTAGGCATTCCCATGTTCATACCATAAATGATTGAAATCATAAATGTAGGTCATGGCCACCAATTATATGACGTGGATCCATGTCAACAAGATTCTGCATAGACACTAGGAATACACTGTGGATCCATGCATCGAAAACTCAAGTATGAACATAGCCATGAGACATACAAGGTGGATCTATGTGTCAAAACAAATCACAAATACTCCATCGCAAACTGGACCAAAAAATGATGAAGTCCAGGGTCTTCAATCCATCGTCTGTTAGTACAATTCTAGTCACGTGATTACAGATGTTGAAGTCGAACATGAATAGAAACCACTTGATTACCAGTCATTAATGAAAATTGTTAACAAGTGTGAGGGAAATCACCATTGATTTGAATGACTCCCAAGGTACTCCAGTACAATCCAACAAGTGTGAATAAATGAGTTGAAGTCGAACACTTGACAGAATCTCTCGATCAAGGATCAATGATGTGAATCCACTGTCTAAAGCGAAGAAACCTGCCATTGAGGCATGCAGCCTCTAAGGTACTAAATAATTTCTAAGTCTTTTTCCTGGATAATGAGTTGAAGTCGATAGGAAAAGACTCGTCACAGGAGGGCCTTTATGTATCCCCCATCAATGACACAAAATAAGTAACAAATTTAAGGTAGAGAAAAATATATATGTGACTTGGGACTGACACAGGGACGACTGACATGGTAAGAATAGACAATTGCAGATGACCGACTTGATAGAAGGTTTCAGTTGAACTTCTCTTGAACATATGAATGACATGACAATGATCTTGGCAGTATTGACTCAAAGATAACCCAAGATGTGAACTTGCATAAGTTTAGACAAGAGACAAATGGATTACCCAACCCATATTCAAATGACGAAGAGGGGTGTCATGTTCAAGAGCGACGTTTACTTCCATTAATACAAATACAAAGACACATTCCTTTCCCAAATTTTCCCCCACCATTTTTGGCGAGTACCTCTTTATTTTTACGCAAGCTTGAGGAGGATAACATATGCTTGTCAATTTAATCTCATCCTTCGGACGAGTCCCTCAGAGTATATTTAACGAACCCTAAGAAGGACTGGTTTGGTCCCATGCGGGACTTTCGATGTTTGTTTAATGAGTCCAAAGATAGAAAACTCGGGGGTTTTCATATTTTGAGAGTATGAAAAACACTTAGAGAGAACTCTCCCAGTTCCTTTTTCGTAAAGGAGTTCGATAGGATCGAAAAAGTGATAAAATATCGCCCATCAAATTTTTTCTTCAAATACTTTTATGAGCGTGAAAAGAACAAAATCGCTCGACAATATTTTTTGTTTTTAAGGAGCATGAAAAGAGATTAAAGACTTCTCCATAGGTTTCGTTGTTTTCGTGTTACCATAACGAGTACGAAAAGATGACAAAAGTATACTCGGTTACATTCTCATTGATTTTTGAGCCCGAGAATGAACAAAGACTATGCTCGAGGTTTTTGTCTGAAAAACCTTAAAACGTAATTGTATATGCAACAAAAATAGAATAAATCACAAAAAACTGTCCATAATTCATTGTCCAAGGTCCTAAGTTTTTTCCTACAAGAAACAAAACATTTACAAGACCTTTAGGGTTTATGGGTTTTTGACTAAAATGTATTTATATAAAACAAAATATTATGAAAAATGATAAAAAAGTAATAAGTAGAAGTAAAAAGTCTTTTTCACCATTTTATTCGCACTTTGTCAAAAACTTACCAAAAACCCTTGTTTTTTACCTCTACTTAGATGACATATTGCGGAGGCTACAGGGGATCATTCAATGAACGGATTGCATAAAAGAGGTAAGCATCTCATCTTCTATCTTTTCAACGGATTAATTTTTGTTTTTGATGGTAAAAAATCAAGATTCTTTTATTATTTGGGACTGCTAGTCGTGCATTGGGGCCGTCGCGAGTGCCCTATAACAGGCCATGCGGAAATCAACGATTTTCACAGGTGCGTTAAGGCACACTTGCAGAAATTCCACACTGTACTTGAAGCTTGATCACGGCGGTAGGAAAACTAAAAGGAAAAGTGAACGTTGACTCAACAAAAATCCCAAAAATGTTGAAAAAGTGTGCTAAAGATCTTCTTTGTTCCCCATGCAGGTGTTTGTTTAAAAAGATGTTGGAATGGAGAGAGCATGAGCATGAAGAAGATGACATTATGTCTTTAAATGATCCAGGGACTGTGAATTCTCTCTGGAAATGTGGTCCATTAAAATTCTTCAAAGTGTAGGGCATGAGATCCCAATGAAGATTACTAGAATACTTGGTTCATATGTAGGATTCATAACAACAAGTATTCCACATGGGTGTTCATGTCCTCTCTTTGGATATTGAGGATATTTATTTCCTGACGGGGTTGTCACATCGTGGGGAACACGTGACTCTGACAAGTGGTCGAGGTGGTGGCTTTCCCATGAGTGAGTACATTCGTCCGCATTGTGAACCTGATGCCGAAAGATGTAAAGGAAAAGTAGCAATCCGAGGTGTGATAGATTTGACCCTTAGAACCATCCTTTTCACTATTGCACGAATGGCAGGGGGTTCTTCGCCACACATGGTACTCCAAAGTTACTTTCAATATGCTATTGAATGCTTGGATCCTTGAGTATTCAATTGGTGTGACGGTGTATTACGCAGCATGAAAATCCAACTCACGAAAAGCAAGAATGGGGACCCAAAACAGTTCAGTTATGGGTCCATTTTAGCATCTTTCTTCCTAGAAAGAGTTCCACACCTACGCTTGCAGGTGGAATGGGGAATACCATCCTCAAGAGACCCACGAATGAAAAGATGGTATGACTTGATGACACGGCATGTGGCAGGATGGATTGTGAAGTATGATGATGCATTCTTCAATTGGTTGGGACCGCAAATCCTGATGATTGATGATTATGCTTATGTCGGTCTAGACTTTCGGGATGATCCAGATTTGGTTCTCCCTGAGGGATCTCAGTGGGGAGATCTAGGTAAGAAAAACATTTGTTTTTTACAATGTTTTTATGAGTTTATTTTTTTTAATATTTAATGTTTTTGTGTTTCCAATCAAAAGAATAATAAAAAAAATTCGATCATGCAGATGTAGGGTCACATCGACCCCCAGGATCTTCTCCTATTTAGAGGCAAGGAGAGACACGTGTAGTAGTTGGATGGGATGTTGAGGATTATGATGTGATAGAGAAGAACCTGGAAGGCTTGATGACAAACATCCCTGATATATCCAACGAGAAGATCCCGAGGTATTATCAACGCCATACTGTTGGTGTATCTGGCTCACTTAGTCAGTTACTACATATGGTAGCGAGAGAAATAGTATGCTATCACGAGAGGCATCCATGATGCCATTTTGTAGGGGCCATGGGCTCTATATTTTGATATTTTGATCTTCGGATGAAAACTCTTTTTGTAAACATTATATCATTATATATATATACTTGAGGTTTTTACCAGTTTACTCTTCTTTTTGTACAATATGTGAAATGTGATTGGAATTACAAATGTCTCAAATGTCTGTCTAATACATAATTAGCTAGAGCATCAGTTAATGTATTTAGACATCTAGGAATGTGTTGATATTCAATATAATCGAAATGACGTTCCAAGAGGTGGGTTCGTAAATATACCCGTAATAGAGTAGGGATTCGGATAGTATAGACATTGTTTAATTGCAGTACTACTAGCTGTGAATCAAGTCGTATAATGAAGTGACGAATCCCAAGCAAAATAGCACTATTCAATAATTCGATCACTGCACTATACTCTACGATATTATTGGTCGCTCGACCGAGACAAACACCTTGTATACAAATAAGTTCGTTTGAGTGTGTATAGATTGTCCAAGCAACAGAAGCTAAATTTCAGGTACTATGGCTAGCACCATCGGTGAAGCCAATATAAGGTAGCAAAAACACCGACATATGGAGACCAAACACAATGCAGGGTAAGTAGCCAGGGGTAAAAGTCAAATAGTAGAAACACAATAAAGTAACACAAAAGAGCATGATACAGTAAAAATACAAGTGCTTATGCAGAGATAGGATAAGCGTAGTACTTCTTCAAGTAAAGCCCATTTCTGGGTTCACTCAAAGGAATTCCATCGTAATATACTAACTCATATGCTCCCTTCTCCAACACTCTTTTAACAATATAAGGGCCCCATCACATAGCCTCAAATTTTTCGGCTCCTAGAAAATCATGATCTTGTTCATAGAGGAGAACTAAATCACCTTTAGAGAACACGTGTGGCTTGACATGTTTGTTGTATTGGGATTTTACACATTTCTTCTGGGTTTCAATAACTAGGGTGGCATCGCGATGGATTTCGTCCAATTGCATAAGATACAACAGACATTCCTCCTCAGCAGAGGTGTTTGGGAGGAGCTTGACAGCTAGTTTTAACGATGGAATTTCACATTCAATCGGTATAACAACTTCTAAACCATACACTAATTGGAAGGGTGTAAACCCCGTGGCTGAATTCACGGATGTCCGATAGGCCCACAATGCTGAGAACAACATCATGTGACAACTCGTTTTGTGAATTCCGATAATCCGTCGAAGCATGGTAATGAGTACTTTGTTTATTGCTTCAACTTGGTCGTTGGCCTGTGGATAGTAGGGGGTTGAGTTTTCATGTCGAAGACACAAATTTTCCATAAGCTCAGACATCATAAAGTTTTGAAACTGGCTATTGTGATTGGTAATTATAGCCTGTGGGATTCCAAATCATGTAATAATGTGATTGAAGATGAATAGGGATGCAGTTTTTCCCATGTTGTCAAATGTAGGCATCGCCTCAGCCCACTTCGTGAAATAATGTGCGGCTACAATAATGTACCCATGCCCCCCGGTCGAGTGAGGGTGACATTTCATGAAATCGATACCCCATTTAGAGAAACGGCCAACAGAAACTACAGGGTGTAAGGGAGTGAGATGAGATCTTATCTTATTGTTGTATGTTTGGAAAGCATGGAATTTTTGGATGGCAAGAATACAATCTTTGAATAGAGAAGGCCAAAAATACCTGGCACATAAGATTTTTTGGGAAGTAGCATACGCAGACATGTGACCACCACATGCTCCAGAGTGGCAGTCATTTAAATCTTTCACAGCTTCATCATGGGTGAGACAGTGTCGAAAAACAGAGTCAACCCCACGACGATAAAGAGTGTCATTGAGGATGATGTACTGATGGGCTTGGTATCATATTCGATGATGGTCGGTGCTATACAAATCGGGCCAGAAACTCATAATTTGGAGATAAAAAATAATATCCCCATACCAAAGGTCATCAGAACTGATCAGAAACAGAGACTCATTGGGTAAAGAGTCCTCTGCTACATTTTATGTCTTAGTGCAGGGAAGGTCACATATCAGTTCAGCAAACACCAAGTATTTCTTAGACTTAGCACGTTCGAATGCTAAGTCAAACTCCTGGAGAATGACTATCCATTTGGATTATTTTCCCCCGAGCAATTGGCGGCTAAGAATTTGTTGCATGGGGATGCAATCGAAAATTACAGTGGTATTGCGGACTAAGATATAGTGATGGAATCGTTGGACAACTTGGAAATCTTCCAAGGCTAGTTTTTCAACATGTAAATACTTGGCTTCAGTAGTCGTGAGACTCCAACTCAAATAATAAATGACATGTTCGTCGTGTAAATCATCTTCTTGGACCAGAATCATGGCGATGGTTGAATCTGAAGCAACAATATAAAGGAAATAATCTCGACTATAATCGAGCGTGAAAAGTAGTGGGGTACGGGTTAAAGTCAATTTCAAAGCGTCAAAGGCTTTGTTGGCAGTGGTGTCCCATACAAATTCAGATCCTTTCTTTAATAGTCGAGTAAATTCGAGTGTTAACTCAGCGTATTTTAGGATAAAACGACGTAGAAATTTTGCCTTCCCTTGTAAACTTTGTAGCTGGCGAAGTGAAGAAGGAGGAGGGAGATTGAGAATCGCCTCAACTTTCAAAGGATTTACCCTGATCCCTTGACATGACATAATAAAACCCAAGAGTCAGTCGGATTCCACACAAAAGACACATTTGTGTGGGTTTAAGCGTATACGATAGAACCGACAGTGAAGGAAAATGGCTCGGAGGTGGGCTAGATGATCACTATGATGCATGGAATGTGCTGGTAGGTCATCTAAATATGGTTGTACAATGTGCTTAATATCATGAAAAGCATAAGACATAGCACGTTGAAACGTTGCACAGACGTTCTTTAACCCAAAGGGCAGTTTCCGGTAGGCAAAAGTGCCCCAAGGACAAATGAAAGCGGTTTTGTTTTGATCTGCGGGTAAGATATTGATTTGATTATATCCAGAGAAACCGTCCATCAAAGAGAATATTTCACTTCCGGCGCAATCGTCAACGATTTGGTCAACGAAGGGGGTAGGAAAGTTGTCCTTAGGACAAGATTTGTTGATATCCCTATAATCAACACAGACACAGATCGTACCTTGTTTCTTGTTAACTGGAACTATATTGGATACCCAATCAGTCAAATCCATTGGATAAATAAAGCCAACTTTAAGAAGTTTTTCTACTTCAAGCTTAATAACAGCTGCTTTACGGGGGTGGATCGAACAAAGTCTCCGCTGGAGGGGTTTTGCGCCCGGGTACGTCTTGATTTCGTGTACAACAATATCAGGGTGAATGCTAGGAATATCTTCGTATCTCCACGCGAAGATGTCACAAAATTCTTGGAAAAGTGACTTATATGTGACAACCTCCTTGTTGGAGCAGGAATCTCTGATGTGGAAATTTTCAACAACTCCAGGTTTAATAGATATGTCAAGGGCGATGGTGGGTGAAATGTTACTTAAGTTCCCTTCATATAACACATCGTGTGTGGAGTCAAGAACCGAAGCAATAACAACAACGGTCGATGGAGTCGAGATCCATTGGTAACTCTCGATGGTGTGTTGTTCAAGAAAGAGAATGGAATAATGATGTCCATCATCCCAAGGGGTATCTTCCATTAACAGAACCGACATAATCATCTTGTTTGTGGGAAAAATAACGTGAAAAGGATTAGGAGACGAACTACTGAGAGAGAGAATAGAAGGGTCGGCCGATTGAATGGCTTAGTAGGAAGATTCAATCAGAGTTAAAGGCAGTTGGTCATCATAGCGAAGATAATCACCGAGTGCGGGTACTATCCATGGGTTAGAAGAAACGGGAGTTTCACAGACGGAGGTGGATATCATGTTAATTGAGGCAACCAAAGGAGGTGGAATGTCGGGTGGTGGGATCGGAAATGTACCCATCAGAGTGGAATCTTTTAGTATACTGGCCACACCGACATTCTCATACCCATGGGGTGTCTTTGCAATGAAAGGTGCGTTGTTGGTACATGTATCAGAGTTAAAGAAGGCCAGTTGGTCTACTGTAACTAATTTTCCCTTATGTGGAAAGCGCAAGATGCAGAAAAGAGTAGACACAACTGAATGCATGGAATCGATCCAGTTATGGCCAAGTAAAAGGTTGTAATTGAGAGGAGCGTCAAATACCTCAACTTCATTGCTGACCGTTTTTCTTTCTAACATAATAGGAAACGAAGGGAGGACACCGTAAGGTTTGAAGCCAGATCCATTAAATGATTTGAGCGCGTTGTGTGATTCAGTTAAGGAAGGAGAGCGAATGGCTTTCCAACATGCAATATACATGACACACATTGAGGCACCCTCGTCAATAACCATTCTACAAATGTTCTTGTCGGCGACAACAACTTGTATTTGAAATGTGAGTTGAGGGGGTAACCTTAGAATGTGATCTTCCAAGTCAAATGTTATTAAATTTGTATCCGTAGGATCAATTCCACGGATAGCTTTCAACAATGCCTTATGTTATGTAGGACAACTCTGAAGGACTTTGAGGGCTAACATCGCGGACAGTGCTTGGGCTAGATCCTCTACAATACTTTAGTTCTAGGCAGGACGCACATGAGGATTGAAAGCAAACTTTTGAACCACACCCTTAGGAGGAGGGTGAAGGACTATATCGGAGCTCGGTCATTCAAGATGAAGAGGGTCGTTGGAAGGTGGAGCCAAGGGAGATTGTTGAACCAGCAAAGGTGGTATATCATAAACTTTCTCCTTGGAGGAAGAGTAATCTTTGGCCCGAGTGGTAAATGTGATGTTATTCTTTTTTGAATCACCATTACACATAAAGATGTAGGAGGTAGTGGAGGAAGAAGGTTGATCATGGATGACCAATTGAGCCTGTTGTTGAGAAGGGAAGGGCTGAGACAAGATGATAGGTGTAGGATGTTTTGGGGTCCCTTGAAGTAACTTTGTGACCTCGGAACATCTTGGATAGTCCTTCGTGTAGTGATCATCACCATAGATAAGGCAAGGATAGCAAGTTTTGCGTTTGTCTTTATCATTAGCAGATTATGACTTGGTTTTGTCGGATTGTGGGTTGTTATTTTTATCCTCCTTATTCCTACCCTTCCTTTTTTGGATTTATTCTTTCTGGTAGGAGTCGATTGAACAACATTCACTTCGGAAGTTTTACTGGTGGGAGGAGTGGGCATCTGAGCAGTTTGAACATTAGAAGCATGGGATTTGGGTGTGGTGTGAGAGGCCTGTGCAAATTGAGGTTGAGCATGAAAAGTACCTATCATACCATCAGCGACATGAGAAGATGATGGGGTTGTTGAGGTGTTCGTGGTAGAAGGACGATATGCATTAGGGAGCAGATCGTAAAGAGTACCCATTTGTGAATAAACGAGATCGAGATACTGGGCACGACTGATCGCCTGTTATTTTGTGACAACTCCACCCATAGAAATGTCTTTAGATATTTTATTCACGAAGGATTTCGTGAACCACTCTTCCAATAACTAATCGAGAAGATTGAGTTTGATTAGACATCGTCTTCATCTCCACTCATGAATGTGATCGGAGATATGAGTGGCTTTACTTTGTTTGAAAGAACTCAAAATCTCGGTCCCCGTTTCATAATGAATTGGCAACTGGTAGTGAGTGAGGATATCCATAGATAGGGTATTAAAGTCGGCGAAGAATCCTCGTGGTAATTCTATATACCACTTGGCAGCTAAACCCATGAGAGTTCGTTGAAAAAGACGTAACCGAATGGAGTCATCCATCAAAGAGTTGGATGAACACCAAAGGTGGAAAGTCATTACATGATTTTTTGGGTCCTCTCCTGGCTTACCATCGAACTTAAGAATGTCGGATGGTAGTTTGGTCGGTATGATGGGCCACTAAGGAGAGTGACAGATAGGGTCATTTAAAATTCTAGACAGATCAGGGAGGTCCAGGGTGGCTAAGAAGGGTAACTGTCTATTCACATGGGGGTACTGGTGACTTTGGGGAGGAAGTCTCGTAGGTATACCAGTAGGACTGTAAGCAGTTTGCATATAATGCGAAGATCCGGGTAGATTCAGTTGTTGGTGAGGAGGCATGTATCCCATAGGGCTGTACTGGTTAGGGATGTTCCCTTGAATAGGGACATTAGGTTGAATGTTCAAACCCCAAATGGGATTGGATGGACCTGGGTATGGTTGGCTTGTACTAGGGGGTATCAAAGAGCTAGATTAAGGTTATTTCCCCCCAGTCGGTTGAGGATTACCTTGGGTAATATAGTTCCAATACTGGGCCAAGGTTGCAGGTATGTTCTGTCCATAGGGTGGGGTAGGTGGGGGTTGTCCTCCAACCGGGGGTTGTGTCCCAATTGGGGGTTGTGTTCCAATTGGGATTTGACCTCCGAAAGGGAATTGTGTTTGTCCCCTAGGGTGAAATTGTCCACCAACAGGAATCTGATAATTAGGTGTGAAAGACTGAGTGGTGTCACTAGGGTCCGCGAAAGGTGGATAAGACCCTCTGGAGGGGGGTTGGGGAAGTGTCAGAATAAAACTGGCAACAGGATTGTGCCCAGGAGGAGAGAAAACTCCAGATGCTCCAGATGGAACCTGAGTAGGGATAGGGATAGAAGCATTTAACGCATGATATCCCGGGGGAAGTGATGGGGTGAGTCTAGGAGAAAGTGGTGTGCCAATGGGGGCTTGGCTAGCCGCCGTATTCCCGGTGGGAATAGTTGTAGTATTTGGGACCATTGTAGAATGGGCCATTTGAAGGGGTATGGTCAAGTTGGGATCCATCGACTGGGTGTCATAACCGCCAAATAGATAGGCAGTCATAATGGGAGAATGATCTATATCAAAAGTTTCGGGTAGCTCGTGTTCGATGAATATATCGGTACTTGTGCCGGCGCGAAAAAGAACTTGTCTCGGAATGAGAGTAGACCAAAAGGGATCCTAACCTTACGGGCCTATGAAGGGACTGGTTGGTACTCCAGAAGTTTCAAAAATAATATCTCTGGAAGAATTTAACCGAAGAATATGTCTCTCGGAACCGTGAGGGATTTAAAAAGACTTTAGAGAATCAACAACTCGGAATTGTTCTAAAGAGCCAGTTCCTTCCAATCGTGGAGTGGCAGTGTCTTGGACCTCACTCTATTGAGGAGAGCCCTCTAGTGGGTTGGTAGGAAAGGGTTGAGAACCTCCCATATCTTCTTGGGGTAGTCCTTGCATTCTACGTGAGCGGCATGGAGGGTCAATGTTGGTGGAGCTAAATATCTTACAAAAGAAACTCTATGGCCAACTATGGAAACAAACAACACTCGCTAGTAAAATATAGGAATCAAACCAAGCAAACAAGACCTCCTTATTTCGAAGTCACTAGTTGGTGATGAAATCCAACGTCGTGAAGACAAGACAAGAAGGGGTTGGGCTAGGGTGGAAAAGTTACGTTGACGACCTGCTTAACGGACTTACACCCTGGTGCAAACTCCCAGACATAATTGTGGGTATACCCTCCAAGGAGCCCGAGTGAGTCTGCCCAACGTCGATTCCAGGTACTGTGAAGACTTTCCCCTCCACAGTCACCTTGTGTAAGATCCTAAGAAGATAGGCTACTAAAGTTACCATAAACAACAGTGATGCCTGGGGAAACAGTCGACAGTCTGATCCACATACAAGGGCAGGGTATCTAGCCTAGAATCAACTTGAGAAGCTTCCACTCATCATTGTGGGTATACCTTCAAGTGACCTCCATAATACGTGCAATCTCTACACTGAGATCAACAAAGCAGGGTGAGTAACTCTGCCAATCTCAATGCGACCTCAAGTTTGACCCTTGTGTGAGAAGGGCTTCCCAGGACAAAATGTTGCAAATGGAATTTGACACTCTCTATCACAATATACTATTGTGTGTTTTGTTCTTTGGAGAGTGTATCTCACTGCCTATTCCAAAGCTCTAGCCTAGCTAATGTTGGTGTAAAAGATCCCTAGAAAAAGTTACTAGTTGAATTTTAGAGTTCCATAATATTATTAAAGGTTGTCGTTACACAAGAGGGAGATGGGAATGAAACCAGTGTTGTGTAATACTTTGACCCAATAATCATGCAAATAGAAATGAATGATGCAAACTTTTGTTCTATGAATTCTATCTACAGTAGGGAGAATGTATCTTCTGGAAAAATGTAAACTACGATGTACAATTATTCTTCTTTTAAATGCGGTACCAAACAATCATAAACGATGTAATTTCACTATTTGTTCTTTTTCAAACTTTTTGAATGCCAATATTTTCTGCATAAATGATCGCCTAAAAGACTTAAAAGACTTTAATTTTTTTCCTTTCGAACAACCAAACAGAGACGAAACTAAGAAAGGATAAGCAATCAATGAAAACAAAACACTCAACAAGCACCCAAATCGATCTTTCAATGAAGATAGAGACAAAAAATGACAAGAAAAGGTTTCTTCAAATGTAAACAAGAAAATGGTTTTCCGATCATTAAGCAATCCAGGAGGTGTAACCAACCTATAATTCCAAATCCAAATGAATACTTTTAATCGATCAAGCACTCAGATGCAAGTCCAGAGATTATATCCTTGTTGATAAAAATCAAAAACAAAAATAAAAAAAAGATCCAAAGAGAGGCGTTCGATCCGAAATCAATCAAGATCAAATTGAAACAATCAGAAGCAGGAAATAACAGGTATTAAAAAACCCTTTCCCAGCTGATTGAAGAAAAAAACTGGGCAACAGTAGAGGTCAATACCTAATCCAAAAAGTTTTCAAATGCCGTCGCGGACAGGAAGTATAACACAGTGCGGAAATGAGTGGTTTTCGTAGGCCAATAATCATGCAGGTCATGGAAATCCCACACTGAAACAAACTACCAGGGGGAGGAAATAGAAGGTTTCTGTGAGCTAGTTATAAGGTGCAGTGCGGACGTGTTTAAAAAATTAAGAAATTTAGAAAAAAGGGTAAAAGATCTAGATGGATTTTTGAACCCAGAGAGTGTGAATGGGTCTCTCAGAGACTCAGAGATTGATATCAAGTGAAAAGAATAGGTCAAAATAAAATGGCCAACAAAAAACCACAAACTAGTTGTCTCTCCCCAGTGGAGTTGCCAATTTTGTTAATGGGTAAATCAGTAGATGTGGACATGAATTGATCCCCCTAGATCCACCTAGATCTAGAACAAAACAAGACAGAACAAGATGCTTTCCCTAGGTTACAATCATTGAATTTAACTACCAAAGAAGGGACATATAACATACCTTATGAATTGCTTTATTTATGTCTTTGTTGATCCTTCTTTACTCCAATGTCCCTATGAGATCAGATCTTCAATAACACAAATCACCCAACGTGAAAGCAACAATAGTGAAATTCAATGACAGCCTAAACGTGTGATCAAGGAGTCATGTAATAAAATATCAATCATTTTATGGGAAAGAGACGTGCCACTGTATTATATTAATGAAAGGTAGAAGATACAACAGAATCACCTTGATGTTGCAAGTTCCCTTTCAATGGCTCTTTGTTATGACACACACATACATTTTCTCTAACATTTGCATGAAGATTTATCTCAAAATATTGATGGATGAATGGAAACCTCAAGCATCACTTGAAATAGGATTCTTCACACAGTCTTCAGCCTATTCTTTCATCAATTTTCTATGCTTCTTTATTCTTGTACCTCCAACCCTTTCCATGAGAATCCTACCATTATATAGGAGAAGCTGAAGTGGTTAAAGAGATGAGGATGATCCCATCAAATCAGAGAAGTCAGTAGAATCGTAACCATACAGACACCACCTCATATTTCTAGAAGATTCCACTTCTAGAAGCTGCTAGAACTTCTTTCCTCTTTTAGCTTTAAAGTGTCGTCGCAACTTGCCTATATAATAGCCTGCAGAAATCCTGTGGGCTGGCTATAGTGCAGCCTGTAAAAATCAGGGATTTCCGCACTGTGTAAACGGAGCAGCCCGCTGCGGCCTTCCAAAAATGCATCTTGCAAGGGTGGAAAGAGGTTTCTTTTCTCAGGCAAAAGATCATATTGGGAACCTGAACACATGTTTAAGTAATCATCATCAGGGTGACCAATATAATGTGTAATGACCTCCCTATTTTCTTCTCTTAATTTTTACCTAAGAGAAGAAATTGGGCCACCCTTCATTTTTTTCTATTGAAATCCTCACACCCTCTCCATCTTGCAAATAGAAAAGTGCATGTATTTCTTCCCTCTCTCCATAATTTTACATTTTCCAAGCCTTTTTAGATCAATCTAACCCACCAATACACACTTTCGGCAACTTCCATTTCATATTCATCGATACATCACATATCGGGAGCACTTCTTCCCCTCTCCTCGATGCACTACTTGTCGATGAGTTTCTCTCTTTTGTCATCGATATGCCAACAAAAAAATTTCTATCCCTTGTCAACACTCAACATATTAACAATGATCTTATTTCTCTCAATGACATCGACCATGTTAGCTAAATTATTTCATCTTGAACCTCTTTTATTCTCATCCAACTGAGCTACATATAGTTTCCCATGTTAGTGAAACTACTACAATTTCTAATGATTAATATTTCTAAGACTAATTGGATAACTGATGATTGATTTCCTACCTCACTTAATCCACATCATGAAGAAGCTGTAATTAAGTTTGTTTGTGTCACCATCAATTTTCATTACACATATCATACCATCATGCACACTTTGTGCTTCTTGATTTTATGACTAACCATGATCATGAAAGTGTCATATATCATGAGATGGGTTAACTGCAACATCTATAGGTATTTCACTAGCTCTAAACAACATTTTGTTTTTTTTATGGATTTGTATTTATGTGTTACTAACACATTACATCAATTTCAATGGATAAACTAAAATCCTACGCAATACATATGACATAGGAACTGACAGAATTGTATTCAATTGAAGCATCAACAAGAATGAGACTTGGACTTTCATTAAAAAAAATCTTTGACCATAATATTTTGGCATTCATCAAAGTGATTTTTTTATCCCCAAAATGGGCCAACTATATGATTTACATGATTAGGATTTTAATGCCATGGAAAAAATAGAAATATAAGGTCCATAAGTGCCAGAATGATTGCCAAGGGTTTCCCATCAAGGAAGTCTCGTTAACCATGACCTTCACTAAACATGGATATACTTAAAACTTGTATGAATTGTTAAGGTATCACATTGGAATCCCCTCCTTTTTCTCTCCGCATTGCACAAAATGACACCTTAATCAGACATCGTACGAGAAAGTTATGGACTTTTAAACTCAAGCTCATGTTGATTCTTGTCGGTAAAAGGACACTTTGAAATTTTTTGATTTGTATTCCTTCGTACCAGAGGAATTCCCACAACCTCCTCTGAAAGTTCCTTCAAACTCCTCTAAAAGCCTCGAAGAAGTTCCCACAAACTCCTCTGAGATTTAATTCAAAATGCTCTGAAAGGAAAAGGAGGACTTAATTCAAAATTCTCTAAAATGCAATGGAGTTAATTAAAAATGATCTCAAAGGAAAAGGAAGAGTTAATTCAAAATGCTCCAAAAGGAAAAGGAGGATTTAATTCAAAATTCTCTGAAATGCAGAGGAGTTAATTCAAAATTATCTGAAATGCAAAGGAGTTAATTCAAAATGTTCTAAAAAGAAAAGGAGGAGTTAATTCAAAATGATTTGAAATGCAAAGGAGGAGTTAATTTAAAATTATCTAAAAGGAAAATGAGGAGTTAATTCAAAATTCTCCAAAATGGAGACAGAGTTCTACCAAACTTCGGTTCGTATGTTGACCATAACTTTTGACTCAGATGCTTGTTTCACGTGTTCCTTATATAATTGGAAAGGTCTTTCCAACATATACGACTTTATAGTTATACTATTTGAAAAATTACTCACCAAGTGTCTGCATTTTTTAGGAGTAATATCTGGCCTCTTGTCAGCAACCCCGGTGCACTATAATTGAAATCTAAGATCGCCCCACCAGCACTAAAAGACAAATCCAAAATGTAATTGTTATATTTATTTCTCATAGTTACAAAGGGAATAAAGACAAAATGTTGGGAAATGAAGGGTCAAGGGGGTAGGTGGAAGGCCAAAAGTCACATTAAGACTCAATAAATACTAAAATTGTACCCAAAGAAGGGGTTTTTTTGCTCTTCAAACATTGTACACTTCTGAACTATTTTGGGAATATAGTGTCAACTAAAATTGAGGAGTTTTCCTTGGAGATTTGATGTACCATTGCTGAAATTGTTAATATGGAGAAACTCATAGGGACAACTTTTTGATAGGGAGAAGAACTTGCATGTGTTGTTTTTTTGTTGCGAACTAATTCAAAAAGAATGTTTGTTGTTCACATGGGTTGTAAGAGCATGTTTTCTTATAGACGTTTTTTATGCAATTAATGTTTTTCTTGTAGTTTTGTTATTCTTTCTCATTTCTCTTTTCCTGATAATATTAGTTATCAATGTATTTGATGTAGTGACTTAGACTATTCTGGTTATATATTCATGTGCATCTGTCATCTAACTTTATCTCTTCATTACAACTATCTAGGTGAAGCTATTGGTAGAGTTAGTTTCATGTCCTTTCTCATTGGGTTATGAATAATTTTCTTTTGGATAGGCTAGGATAGAGTAGAAGTATATTAGATTTATTTCATGGATTTGCATAGTCTTCATCTACATCTTTCATTTTCATAACCATCCATCATTCACCTTCATCGGTGGACCAGGATGCAACTAGTAAAAACAAAACCAAATATGGTTGTCAGATCATAATCTTGATGGGTTCTCTATTCCAAACAATGAGAGGTATAATTGGGACTTCTTGCCAGGGGTAACCCTTGTTGTTGAAAAGGGGATATTTCAATCTTGTCAATAGAATTGGCACTAGAAGGAGGACTTGATGAAAATCCTACCCATATGGAGTCATTTCAATAAAATTTTAACCATCCCATTGTTATAACCCTAAAATGCACCATACAGGTTTACCTGGCATCAGGCCAACTCATGCCTCTTCCTAGCCAAAGCCATGCTGAAAAATTCCTCAAAAAACCACTCAAAACAAGCAACTCGCGCCCTAACTTCTTATTGAGCGCGGGTATCCGCTTGCTGTCCTCTTACTGCACGCGGGTATCCGCGGGCTAGCCTAAAACAGTCCGCGAGTACCTAACAATGCAAAAAATCAGGAAAGTTTCCGCCGAGACTCGGGGCTTTTTGTCAGTTAACTGAAACTCTCCGCCATGCATGGCCGAGAG
>JZKD02S0231638.1:0-12250 GCA_000966675.3 Picea glauca
ACATACTTGCATTAATAGTAACATAGGCATGAGCTCTATGACAATGGGTTTTTATTGTATAAATATGATAACAACGTATCTTTTTATAGGGAAAAAATGATAACATTTTTTCTTTTGTCTATCATGATATAAGGGAAAAATTCATAAATACAATGACAAGTAGAACATATCATGAAATGTTTCATTGCCTTTCAATTGAAAAAATCTATAATAATCTTTATTTTAGATTTGATTAGTAATTTTTTATTTTAACTTTCATTTGTATGAGAAATAATTTTATGCCTTTCTGCAATGAGCCAAAAAAAAACTTTTGATAAGCGATACTAACTTCAATTTTGATCCGAGAGGGAATGGATTAAAAAATAAATTTCAATTTATTAATATATTAATAATATATAGAAAAGATTAAATAATAATTTTAATTTTATTATCATATTAATAAATGTTGATCTAAGAGGGAATGGATTAAATAATAAATTTCAAATTATTAATATATTAATAATATATAAAAAAAGAGAAAAGATTAAATAATAATGTTAATTTTATTATCATATTAATAAATGATTGATAACATGGTTTTGCTTAATTTTAAATTATTTATTGAGAAGGTCTATTATGGACATATTTCATTATAGTTTAACATAATTTAATATATAGTGGACAAGTTATATATAATTGTTCTATATCGTCCACTATGTGATGGATAATATGACATGATTGGAAATATTGAATTGTGAGAGAAACAACTTGGTGATGTTATTATTAACATTTTATTATTGCTTAATGGTCGATTATATTGGTGACATTATTTTTGGTAACGGTATTATTAACGTTTTATTATTTCTTATGGTCGATTATATTGGTAACATTAGGTTTGTATTTGATGACATTTCATAAATAATACAATAAGGGATTATGTCCATGTTAATGTGACATTTCATAAATAATACAATAATAAGGGACTATGTGACATTTCATAAATAATATAATAATAAGGGAATATGTCCAAGTTAATGTGACATTTCATATGTGACATTGTAATGTTACATATGTTGACTTCAAATGCTATTTAATATTGTGATATTAAGTGATATTAAGAGGGATTAATTTTAATATTATATTTATGGTTATTTTCAATTTTATGTGATATTGAAATATTAAGAGTATTAAGAGGTTAACATCAATGTTAGGTAAGATTATGACATTAAGAGGTTGATTTTAACATGATTATGGTTTTTAATGATTGAGTATTATGCTTGAATTCAATATTATGTGACATTACAATATTAATAGGTTGACTTAAATATTATGTCACATTGTAACATTATGGTGAATTCAATATTAGATTTACTATATTATTATTGATTTATGCTTTACTATATGGGTGACGTTATTGTTGTATTTGGTAAATTTAAAAAATAATAGAGTGAGTGACTATGGTTGAGTTAATGTCACACTAATACATTAATATGTTGAATTCAATTATTATGTAGTATTCTGACATTAAGAGGTTAACTTAAATATTATGTTAAATTGCAACATGATGGTTGTCTTCAAATTTATGTTGCATTGTGATATTCAACAAGGGTTTTCTTGTATTGTAACCTTAATAGGTTAACTCCAATATTATGTTACATTGTGACACTAAGAGGTTTATAATACAATTATATATATTGTGATGTTCATTTTTGTTTTCTTATGTCGACTTGCTATATTCCTCAATAGTTACATTACAATGCAACATTCATCGAGGATTATGTTGCAATGCGACATTCCTCAAGGGTTATGTTAGATTATTACATTCCTTAATCATTATGTCACATTGTGACATAACATCTATACTTAGAAATTTTGGACCATATTACATGGTTAGACCAATTTATTATTGATAGAAAGTAATATTTTTTCAATTTATTTATTGATGTTCAAAAGGGTGAATTAAAATTCATTATATGGTTAATTAAGGTTGAAGATTGTTTATTATAACTTAATAGGATTATGCCACATTATAACACTAAGAGGCTATATAATATGGTTATATCTATTGATATTTTCATCTTAGTTTACTTATGTTAACTTGCCATGTTTATCAAAAGTTATGTCTCAATGCAACATTCATCAAGGATTATGTTGTGTTGTGACATTTTGTACCTACAATGTTTTTACCATATTAGATGGTTAATCTTATTTCACATTGCTAAAAAGTAATATTTCTTTTATTTGTTTGCTACTATTGAAAAGGGAAATCAAAATTCATTATATTGTCAATTAGTATTGAACATTGATTGTCATAATTTATAAGGATTGTGTTACATTGTACACTAAGAGGTTTATAATATTCATCTTGTCTGGATTATGTCAACTTCCAATGTTCCTCAATAGTTATGTCGCAATGCAACATTCATCAATTATTATGACCTGGAATGGATCATTATATAAATTTTTATCTATCTTAGTGGTGGAAAAAAATGGAAGAGCCAGCTTATAGGGTCCATTTTAGTGGTAAGTCCCAATTTGGAGATTTGGTACAGAACATTCAAGAGCCATTTTGAGGCATTAAATGACACTTTTTGGGGTAAAAAATGTGCAATAATATCTCTATCTCCTCAGTGATGTTTTACATGCCAATATATTTCCAATAGTGTAAAAATCACCCCAATCGAAACTTGTATGAAAAAGTTATGCCTCCTACAATTTGACCTACCTTGTTGAACCCCATGGTATCGAGCGAATGTCATGTCAACCCCCATTACTCACATGTGGGGATAGTCACATGTGGACTTTCATGAAGATTCTAGAAGGTCCAAAACCTTAACACTAATTAAGATTTGACGATGCAAAAATTATGCAAACCCCCACCCACTCCCTAGGGTCCACACGACCTCTCGGTCTAGGATCGTTCAAATATAGATATGGATCATCTCTCGGGCCCCTATTGAGCCCCAAAATATTACACAGGACCTTAATTTCTTCGTGAAGGTTCCACGAAACCCGCAAGCGCTTTTCCTAAGCCCCTTTTTACTTTTAAAACCTTATAAAATCAAATTTGGGCCCTAGCCCCTTTTCTTCGGCCAACTCCTCATATGACCATGGGCTATAACCAAGCGCTAATAAAAAATGCGCTCTTTTGGAACTCCCAACACTTCGGGCTCCGAGATTTTTAGCACCACAAAACCTCAACTCCTCTGAACATGCAAAATCGTGAATGGACGAATAACAACAAGGATCAATGAACCTTAACAAGTGCCGAGATGGAAGGATCAAACTCTCTTCAATAATTCAGTCTTCAGTCGTTCTGTCCACTCCAACACGCTATACTCCTGGAGTGCCAAATTCTGAATCTGATTAGATGGCCCCTATCCTCCCACCAAATCAACAGTTATACTCCACTTCGTAGCTCCGAGATTTGGAGCTTCTCGCTGCACTACATCTTCGGTTCCCCAAAGTGTTGAACTAGTGAACCTATGAAGGACTAATATCAACGAACCAAAGCTCCTCGAAATCCAACGGTTGAGATATTCTCTGGGAATCCAAACTTAGGGAGTTCTAGTATGCTAACACATTCAAAACATCTAGCACCAAGTCTCAGGACTATAGGATCTGTCGCCACGTGTCCTCCTCCAACGAATAGTTGGGATGGACTCTGGCCTTCAGGCTATTGAGAGTCCCCACGAATATGCACCCTATTTACTCCAGAGTAATAAACCTTTGGACTCTCAGATCTCCTGCCACATGTCCACTGTAATCAACGGTCAATATTTACTCCGGCTCCCAGCCCTTTGAGAGTTCTCGACTCAACTCAATCTAATTCCTATTAAGTTTTGGTTATTTGGACCTTTGGATCTACT
Source organism: Picea glauca (assembly GCA_000966675.3). Taxonomy (NCBI): domain Eukaryota; kingdom Viridiplantae; phylum Streptophyta; class Pinopsida; order Pinales; family Pinaceae; genus Picea; species Picea glauca. The sequence goes on from JZKD02S0231638.1 coordinate 3,849, forward strand.
GCCATGCGTCCTTATCACCGACAACCTAGATGCGCTCCATTATTTAGAGATTTGGGAGTTTTGAACTCTCCATGCCTCTATTCTTCTAGATGGTCAGTCCTCTGAACCACCCCTAATCTCCTGACACACATCCTCACTGATGGACAGTCTATATTTACTCCAGATCCAGGGACTTCGAGAATCCTATCCCCATTTCTCCTAAACATGAAAAACCTCCAAACTTGCAAAGTTAAAAGGAATTCCAGGGTTAAACCTCGTTCAACTTACCTCAATCTGACGGTCATTGTAGCTTGCATTCATATTTGATGTCTAGGATATTTTCTTCTTCATGCACGCTCCTCCTTCTTTCTGGACTCTGATCCAAGAGTCCATATTTCTTTTGACAACTGATCTGATAACTTTTTTAGCTTCCTCCTCTGCTGTTATGCTTCACTTTCCTTCAAAGAAGGAATTTCTCATTAATTTTCAAAGACTTGGAATCTGAATCTTCTCCTGCAAGGTTTTTTTCTCGACCTCTACTTTCTCTTTGGAAAAACGCTACTCCTCCCGCGCTTTGAACTTGAAAACAAGTCCTTTTTGCGCACACCTTGCACTCCTCCTACAGTCCATGACTTGGACTATCTTCACCTTATGCACTCCTTGCAAGGCTCTTTGTGCACAACTACACTATTTATCTTGAGCCTTGAACTTTCTCAAATGTCTAAGGGTCCTGGCCCTTTGCTTCTCTTAACAATTTATTGTTCCCTCTCGGCACTCTGCACTCATTCTCCTGAGCCTCACAAACACTTTTAGAGTGTTCTTTCAACACTCTCCTTACTAAATTCACTCTTCCTTCTGAGCTTTTACCAACACTTAAACAATGTCTTGGCTTTGTGCACTCTTTGCACAATTTTCCTTCTAAGTCCTAAACTTTTCAGGCTCACCTGCACACACCTTTTGCTCGCTCAATGCACTCCTTACAGAGCTTCCTTCCTTAGAGTGTTTAGCAACTCTAGTGTACCTTCTTTCCATAGCCTTTCCTCAGAGTGTTGAGTAACTATGGTGTGTCTCCCTAGGAAAAATTTCCCTTCTAAGCTTTTACACTATTATGAGTGTAGGCGCACTCTGTGCACTCGCTCTGAGAGTGTTCAACAACTCTATTGTGCACTCCTTGCACTACTCCTTCTAATTTTTTGACCTTCTCTGGTGTGCCCACCTGGCATGCTTTTGTTTGATCTTGAAACAGAGTTCAAGTGCACTCCTTTCATTGTCTTCACAGAGTTTTTCAACAAATCTGGTGTTCACTCCTTGCACAAGCCTAACAACATAGAACACTCAGAAAACTACATATAAATAGAGAAGTCTATATAATTCATGCAAAGGAAAACATACATGCATCCATGGAACCTAAGAACACACAATAAACATTCAAGAAAACACACATAAAAACACAGAAACCTCATATGCAGGAAAAACTGCTCTTTGTATTAATATGAATTGTTTTGTACAAATGATTACAAAGTTGGACTGCAACAGAGTCTTCAACTCTTCTCCTCTCCTCTCCTTTTCCCTTAGCATGTATCTCTCTCCCATTCTCTTCCACTAACTCTCATTGCACTCATTAATGAATTTTGATACAAATATCTTTTTACAAAAGAGGGGCTCCTCGAGCCTTCCCTCGAGCTACCTACTCTCATTAAATTACATTCAATTACATTCAATAAACATCTAGTCTGAATCGGATCTATATCCACCTAAATCTCATCCATTAAAGGAAACTCTACCTATTACAATAAATTGACATGTACAAAGAAAGTGGCTCAGCTTTCCTTGAGCCTTCAAACTTTAATTCTCATTCAATTACATTAAATTTTAAATTTAAGTTCAAAATGAGAGGGTTGGTGCCTCTCTTCCCTTGGAATTCGTTCCTCCTAATGTGTTTTCGTGCTACCTTGTTGATGCGATAATGAGGTGGAGTGATGCACCCACATCATACTCCCATGCTTGAAAAAATCATGAGCTCTTTCTCATGGCTCCCCTGCTGCTGAGGTTGAAATCCTCTAGGGTCCCATACTTCACTTTAGAGATATCCATCTAATCCTCCTCCTTTATGTTGTTTTTGTTGTTCTATTGTTGCAGGTTATTCTTTGTTCCACCTGTCTTTGTTGTTGGTTTCCTTCTTTGCATCTTCCAACATCAATCTCCTTATCTCTTCTATCTCCTTATCCAACTGGTCTACTGGCTAGATTCTCTCTTGACTTATTCTATACTGTTGCATCTCCTCTTCATCAATATCAAACTTGACATGTTGGATGCACTAAGTCTGCTCCATTACCCTTTCTTCCGAGGCCTTCAAATATTCACATAGATCAACAAGATCCATTATGTCTTCTCTCTCTCCTACTGCAGGTTTCAGTTCTGCAGTCATCCCATGTTCATCTCCCTTGCTAAAAATTTTGAACAATTCCATTGAATGCTCTTCTTTTCTCACCTCTTGGTCAAATTCTATTATCCTCTCCTCCTCCTCCATGATAGTTTTTGTTGGTTTTCTTTCTTCTTCTACACTTTCAACACGTGCACTGGCCTCGACTAGGATGCTTGGCAGGAATATTTTGATTCCCCCAATGATCAGAATACATCTTTGATCCTCCTCTGTCATCACTCCTTGCTAATATGAACTCTCCTTTGAGCTCATGAGACCTTCAAACAATCTCACCTTCTCTTCCTTTCCCACCTGGCAAGATGAAATTTATGTCCTTCCCTCCTAGCAGTCTACAAGATCTTCGACTGATCTCTTCTCATTTCCCTCCTAGCAATATGAAATTTCATCTCTGTCATCCTAGCCGTCTATGATATATTCAATTGATCTCTTCTTATCGCCCACCTGGAAATCTAAAAGTTCATCTCTACCATCCTCGCAATATATGATATCTTCAATTGATCTATCTTCCTCATCATTAAGGTTCTTCCCAACCTATGGTTCACAAATTTTAACCATATCTTCCTATGTGGCACTGAGGCCTTCAAATTTCCTCAACCACTTCCTCAATATCTGGCACTTCCTCTTAGCAATTATCTGTTGGATGGGCCACTTTACTTTTTTCTTCATGGGACACTCATATCTCTAGCTTCCTTGTTATTCCTACTGCATATTCAACACCATCTTTTAGATATCCTCTCTAATCTCCTTGATCTCTTTATCCATCTTCTCTTTTCTCACCTTCTTGCGGTCTTATCCTCTTCAACCTTGCATCTGTCTTTCACTATCCAATTTCTCTTTTTCTTCCTTAAGAAAACAACCGGTTCTTCTCCTCCAGCCCACCTAGTTGTCTACTTCTCCTGCTCTGCAACTGAGAGCACCACTAGATTTCTCCTGTAGCCCTCTTGGTTGTTTATTGATTGTTGCACACTTGCAAATAGATCTTTACAGAGCATCAATACTTTGTCCTCTTCTCCCTTTCCAGTTGTCTGCAAAAAAAATTCAAGCTCTCATACCACCTAATGGTATCAGACTAAAACTTTCCTTCTGCCTTCTACCTATAAACAAAATCAAGCTCTGATACCACCTGATGCAAACCCCCACCCGCTCCCTAGGGTCCGCATGACCTCAAGGTCTAGGATCATTCAAATTTAGAACTAAATCAGCTCTCGGGCCCCTGTTGAACCCCCAAAATCTTAGACAGGTCCTTAATTTCTTTGTGCAGGTTCCATAAAACTCATGGGTGCTTTTCCTAAGACCCGTTTTTACTTTTAAAACCTTATAAAATCAAATTTGGTCCCTAGCCCCTTTTCTTTGACCAACTCCTCACATGACCACAGGCTGTAACCAGGCGTTCTTTCGAAACTCTAGACACATCGGGCTCTGGGATTTTCAACACCACAAAACGTCAACTCCTTCAAACATGCGAAATCTTGAATGGCCAAACAAAAAAAAGGATCAATGACCCTTAAAAAGCACTGAGATCGATGACTCAAAATCTCTTCAAGAATTCGAGCTCCAACACTCTATACTTCTGGAGTGTTGAATTTTGAATCCGATTGGACAACCCCTATCCTCCCACCAAATCGACGATTGATACTCCAGTTCACAGCTCCGAGATTCAGAGCTTCTTGCTACACTACACCTCTAGTTCCCTGGAGTGTCGAACTGACGAACCTCCGAAGGACCAAGATCGACAGACCATAGAACTTCATCATTCAATGACTCAGATATTCCTTGAGACTCTAGACTTTGGGAGTTCCGGTATGCTAACACATTCAAAACATCTAGAGCGCCAAGTCTTTGGACTACATGATCTATCGCCACGTGTCCTCCTCCAAGGGACGACTGGGATGGACTCCAGCCTTCGGGCCTCCGAGAGTCCCCACAGCTCTGCACCCTGTTTCCTCTGGAGTACTATACCTCCAGACTCTCAGATCTCCTACCATGCGTCCACTGTAATCAACGGTCAAGATTTACTTTGGCTCTCATCCCTTTAGGAGTTCTCGACTCAACTCAATACAATTCCTCTGGAGTGTTGGTTCTATAAACCTATGGATCTATTGCCACACGTCCTTATCATTGTTGAACTAAATGTTCTTTGTTGTTCGGAGCTTCGATAGTTTTGAACTCTCCACGCCTCTGTTCTCCTGGATGGTCAGTCCTCTGAACCAACCCTAATATGATGACACGCGTCCTCACTGATGGATGGTACAGATTTACTCTGGATCCTGGGACTTCAGGAATCCTATCTCCTTTTCACCTAAAAATGAAAAACCTTTGAACTTGAAAAGTTCGAAGGACTTCCAAGGTTAAACCCCATGCAGCTTACCTCGTTCCAACATTTTTTGTAGCTTTCTCTCAGATCTGATGGCTATGATATTTTCTCCTTTGTGTGTGCTCCTCCTTATGTATTAACTCTGATCCAACGGTCTAGATTGCTCCCGAAAGCATCTCTGATGACTATAGTAGCTTCCTCCTCCGCTACTGCGCTTCACTTCCCTTCAAAGAAGGAATTTCCCAGTAATTTTCAAAGGCTTGGCCTCTGAATCTTCTCCTGCAAGGTTGTTTACTCGGCCTCTGCTTGTGCTTTGGAAAAACACTACTCCTCCTGAGATTTGAACATGAAAACAAGTCCTTTTTGCACACACCTTGCTCTCCTCCTACATTTTGTGACTTGGACTGTCTTCACCTTCTACACTCCTTTCAGGGCTCTCTGTAAACAACGGCATTATTTCTCCTGAGCATTGACTTACTCAAATTTCTAAGGGTCTCGACTCTTTTCTTCTATTAACAATTTCTTGTGCCCTCTCATCACTCTCCACTCATTCTCCTGAGCCTCATGAACACTTTCAGAGTGTTCCTTCACCACTCTCCTTACTGACTTCACTCTTCCTTTTGATATTTTACCAACTCTTAAACAATGTGTTGTCTTTGTGCACTCCTTGCACAACTTTTCTTCTAAGTCCTAAAATTTTCAAGCTCACCTGCGCACACCTTGCGCTCACTCAATGCACTCCTTGTAGATATTCCTTCCTCAAAGTGTTCAACGGCTCTAGTGTACCTTCTTTGCACAACCTCTCCTCAGAGTGTTCAGTAACTCTGGCGTGTCTCCCTAGGACAACTTTCACTTCTGAGATTTTACACTGCTATGAGTGTAGGCGCATTCCTTATGCTCGCTCTCAGAGTGTTCAACAACTCTATTGTGCACTCCTTGCACTACTCCTTCTGATTTTTTAACCTGATCTAGTGTTCCCACCTGGCACGCTTATCTCTAAACTCGAAACAGAGTTCAGGTGCACTCCTTGCTCTGGCTTCATAGAGTTTTTCAACAACTCTAGTGTGCACTCATTGCACAACGCTAAGAGCCCATAACACTTAGAAAACTACATATATATAGAGAAGTCTATATAATTCCTACAAAGGAAAACATACATGCATCCATGGAATCTAAGAACACATAGTAAACATTCAAGAAAACACACATAAAAACACAGAAACCTCATATGCAGGAAAAATTGCTCTTTGTATTAATCTGAATGGTTCTGTACAAATGTTTACAAAGTTGGACTGCAATAGAGTCTTCGTCTCTTCTCCTCTCCTCTCTTATTCCCTTAGCATCTAACTCTCTCCCATTCTCATCCACTAAATCTCATTGCACTCACTAATGAATTTTGATACAAAGATATTTTTACAAAGAGGATCTCCTCGAGCCTTCCCTCCAGCTACCTACTCTCATTAAATTACATTCAATTACATTTAATAAACATCTAGTCCGAATTGGATCTAGACCCACCTAACTATCATCCATTAAAGGTGACTCTACATATTACAATAACTTGGATTGTACAAAGATAGTGGCTTGGCTTTCCTTCAGCCTTCAAACTTTAATTCTCATCGAATTACATTAAATTTTAAATTTAAGTTCAAAATGAGAGGGTTGATGCCTCTCTTCCCTCGGAATTTGTTCCTCCTAATGCGTTCTCGCGTTGGCTTGTTGACGTGCTGATGAGGTGGAGCGATGCTCCTGCATCAAAAAACACTAAGATTAGACAACCATTAGGCTATGTTAAATATTGGGCTACTAGGAAGAGAAGAGGGTTCCATTCTTTTAGCATTGTACTTACTCCATGGTTGAGAATACCATCTAGGAGTGGGATTTGAGAGCATAATAGAGGAGGAAGAATATTTTGTAGGAGCCATTTGAGCCATAGTTTTAAATGGAATTCCATAGTGAGTGCCCCTTTCTTTGTATTTGCATTTCATAATTGAAGAAAAGATAGTAGAGCATAGGCCTCAACTTCTAGCTAATTTTTATCTCATTTAAGGTTTCCTAAGATACATCTTCTGTTCATTTGGGTGGATGGTGTGTTTATTTTCTTGTTTTTTCATTTTCATGGTTCATCTATTTTCATAATTTTGAGCTATAAGCTAGTGATAATAAATGTGAGAATCTAAGGAAATAAACTTGCATAATAAAATATTATGAACATTGCAAGATTTTTTGTGCTGAATTGTTCTAATGGAATATCCACAATAGTTTACAGATCATATTATGTCACATTGTGACCTTCCTCAAGGGATATGTTGGATTATGACATTTCTCAATGGTTGAGTCACATTGTGACAATCATCTTGGCTAACTTATGTTGACATGATATGTTCCTCAATGGTTATGTCGCATTATGACATTTATCAAGAATTATGTTGTGTTACAACATGACATTTATACTAAGAATTTTTTTACCATATTAAATGGTTGGACTATTTCTCATTGATAAAAAACAATATTTACTCAATATGTTTCTTGATATTCAAAATGATTAATTAGAATTCATTATATGATTAATTAAGATTGAAGGTTTTCAATTCCCACTAGCTCAATCGGTTAAGGTGTGGGTTTTGTTTGCTAGGTGACCCAAGTTCAACACCCTTACGGTGAGTTTAGTCAAGAGGAGACACCCAAAAATCCATCCATTTTAAGGGTTGGTGCGGCCTAGGCCGGGTGAAATCCCCATGTGATTTTGATAGCTTAGATTCTCATGGGTTGTGGTTTCTTATCCAATGGTTAAAAATGTTGGCCCCGTAGGTTACATGCACATTTCTAACAAATGAAAAACAAAAAAAACAATATTGAAGGTTGTTTATATTATTTTTCATAAGGGATTGTGTCGCATGTGACATTCCTCAAGTCTTGTGTTGGATTGTGACATTCCTCAATGGTTATGTGTGTTCATATTAATTTACTTTTGTTGATGTTCCTCAATAGTAATGTCACAATACAATATAACATTTATACTTAGAATTTTTTTTCCATGTTAAATGGCTCAATGTATTTTTTATTTATAAAAAGAAGTATTAAATTCATTATACGATTAATTAATATTGAACATTATTTGTTATAATTTAATATGATTCATTGATATTAAAAGGATAACTTCCATTTTATGTTAAATTATAATATTAAGAGGTTGAAATCAAAATAATGTACATTATCACATTAGGAGGCTCATGATTATTGTTTAGTAAAACATCAAATTCATAATGTAAAACTTCTTGTTTATAGAAATAATAAAGTAGAATAATGGAATGATTTTGTCCTTTTATATTAAAAAGATTAATTAAAATTGAATATATGGTTAATTAAAATTACAAATTATTTCTTATAATTTAATGAGATCCATTGATATTAAAAGATTGACTTCAATTATATTTTAAATTATAATATTAAGAGTTCCAAATCAAAATAATATACATTACCATATTAAGATGTTGATATAAACCAAATCTAAATTTATTTTAAGCTCTTAATTAATATATTAATTTAATAAATAACAAAAATAAATTATTATTAATTTTATAATTATGATTTACTTAACATCAAATTCATAATGTTATTTGCAAAAATAATAAAGTAAAATAATGGAGTGATTGCATTCATACT
>JZKD02S0231660.1:0-11481 GCA_000966675.3 Picea glauca
TAATATAAAGCAAGAAATTAAATATTTTTGTTTCAAAAATTTCACTAAAATCAATAATGAACTTTCTTAAAACAAAGAAACCCAAACTAAAAGTTCTCTTTTAAAGAAAACTATTCAGAAGAAATCTGATCTTTCCCTAAACAATTCTAAAGAAAACACATGCTTTTTAATTGAAAGACACTCAAAGCAAGAGACTAATCCTTCAAAACCAAACAAAGAAAATATGGCTAGAAGCAACTCAAAGAATGTCAAGCAGACTGTAAACAGATCAATATAGGCTCCAAAAGTTCAATCCAGCTGATCAAAGCAAAACTGGGCATCAAAAAATAGGACATCCTAATTCCAAACACAAATTTCAAATGGGTTCGCAGCCTAGCTATAGGGTGCAATGCGAACATTAGTGGAGTTCGTAGGCTAGACACAGGTAGGGTGCGAACATCTTGCACTGGATTACACAGTAGGGTGCAAACTCAGATGATTCTCGCAGGCCACTAAAGGGTACAATGCGAGAATGTCTGTAAACACAAAATTTGGAAAAAGGACAAAAAATTTGAGAGAACTTTCAAATCCAGAGAGTCTTGATGGATCTCCCATAGACTCAGAGACCAGAAAACAAGCAATCAAAGCAAGGGAATTTGGAATAACTAGGAAACAATCCATTCCCCAGTGGAGTCGCCAATTTTGTTATTGGATAAATCCGTAAGTGCGGACACAAACGGATCTCCCTAGATCCACCTGGATCTAGAACAAAACATGACAGAACATGATGTTTTCCTTAAGTTTTAGATATTGAATTTACTAACTAAAGAGAGATGAATGACATACCATTTAAATGTCGCTTCCTCTCGCCATCGCCATCCTAGATCCGTTCCACCACTCATACAAGAATGATCCTGCAAAAGAACGCAACCAACCAAAGTGATGGTAATAGCNTGAGGTTCTACCTCATGCCCCTCACTGCTAGTGTCAACAATGGAATCCCCAACAACACACTCCTCAAAAGATAAGGCACTGAACTGCCCACTATCCACTATGCTACTGAGTCCTCTTGTAGGCCACTGCACACCATCACCAACTTCTACCCCCATATGAATCACACTGTATCCTATATGGGTAGTTGTATCCTCCTGTGCGCTCACCCTACTAATATCATCTTCGCCTGGATCCCATACAGATGTGTCTAGACACGTGCTATGGTTATCTCGACCAATAAGGAGTGTATAATCATCACTGTAGATCGATCCTGGGGGTAAGTGTCCCAACAAGCTGTCGGTCTCCACAACCTGGTCCATCAATGGAATCTCCAAGAGTTGTGACTCACTCTCCTCATACTGATAGGTACGTGTAAGGTCAACTATCTCCAAGCCATACCTCTCCTCCCAGGTCTGCAGATCCATATGTACCTTGTGTACAATCCCCACACAAGGCTCCTCTACCATATCAGGAATGCCACTGATATCCTCATGTGTCGTGGCTAGCATATATGACTGAGAAGATGAAAGATGTGGCTCACTAATCATAGGAAGCTCGTCATCCTCCATACATGACTTCATGGAAGCCATGTCTACACCCATATATAGGTCATCCAACCTCCTAATCTCATCATGTCTAAGTGCCAACACATATGAATCCTCATAGGTGTCACCAGTATGCTGAAGTGTTGAATCCTCAACATTTCCTGATGGGGAAGATGAAGGACATGCACTATCATCTTGTCCATCCAATTGTCCCTCAAATGCACAAGATTCACTAGCCTCTGTCTCGATCATCTGGTTGAGATTGTAGTACATGTCTAACTTTTGTACCCCAACTTTGGCAATTCATTTGGACGATCCATCAAAAGAAGGTATGTTGAGTTTACCAACTTTTCGGATGAAATCTATGTTATTCCCCTGTTGCTGCTGTTGTCCTTCTCTCTGAGGTTCTCTGGGATGGTCCATGCCCGTAAGTCCATAGTACTCGACCAGTGTCATGTCATGATGAAAGTCAGGACCCAACGTTGAATACTCCCTCTTGTACTCTGCAAAGTCTTCCACTTGAGTGGGCAGTCTGTGTGCTAACGACTGTTGTGCTGCTGGTGGTGGTTCCCTCTGAAAACTAGGGAACCATGGTCTGTGAATCCTACTCGAAGATGTGTATGCGCGAGTTCCCCAGTGCTGCATGTGGGGCTTGTGTGCTCAGAATGACCTCCATAGCCAATCTATTAGCCACCTGAGCCAAGGAATGAGACATGGTCCACTGACTAGCTAACATATCACGGATAACCTGCATGAAGGTTGCCTCTGGTTCCATGGGGGGCTTACCACTGCCCTCTGGTCGCTCATATATGTCTCCTAGCATCCTCTGCCTTCTGGGTCACCCTTTGAACTCATCGACTTTAGTCACAGGMTAGCAGGACTAAAGCTCTGATACCACTGTAATATCCTTGATCTCGTTGATCGAGATATTTTCTACTGATCTATTATTTTGTCTTGCAGATCTGATGCACTRGGGGTTTYTGGATGCRTTTCAGTTGTATGTTTGAGATCTTGATGGTTATTGCATGTGCATGTGGGTTATTGCATGTGCATGTGGGTTATTGCATGTGCATGTTGGTTATTGCATGTGCATGTTGCATATTTATGGTTTAAACAACATATAAAGGATGCATGCAGAAGTAAAGAACATCAACTGTCCAATATCATGTATAATACGGTTCGAGCATGGAAATACAATAGCCYACTRCAAATATAGAATATAAATGTCAGTCAGATCTCATGGATCAGTACTRGAATACAATCAAATAAYATAAAAATACCCATGATCAGAAGATGATAGTAGATCTGATGCATGCACAGATAGATTGGYGAAAATATGTKATTYCGGTGAAGTACGGTAATCGTTACYAGCTGGAAAACTCATCCAGAAGTTCAGACCATTAGAATATGCTGGAAATTKSTCCAAAAGAAGTGCTMTGGCCTCTAGACTGAAATGGGTGAGTGTCGGATCTCGAATCTGGTCTCTAAGGCACTAGATTTGGACCCCTGGGGGGTTTGAACACCTCCTAGAGCACTGGATGTGCCCCAAAGGATTCCACCAATGGAATTTTCTGCTATATGGCTCAAAACGATCATCTTGCCAAATAAGGAAATGGGTTGGAAGGATTTGTCCGGATCTGCTCTGAAACTTTGCATGCAACACCAAATGTTTGTCCGGAAGAGATGTGCCCTAAATGGCTGAATGAGTCGATCTGCAATATTCCATCATCAGAATATGATGATAGATGGCTCAATAGAAACGCCCTGGCTGGATCTCAAATGGGTTGGAAGGAAACTACAATCTGGATACGGATCTTGTGCAGCTCTCCAAACCCTCAAACTAACTTGCGCCCTCACTGGCTGAGCTACGCACTTTGCAATGGATACTCCTGAAAAGTATGGTGAAATACCTGGATGGTATCTCCGATGGGCTAGGGTGTGTCTCTCAACACCGAAACCGATCAATGGTGGTGGTTTCCTCCAGGAATCCACAAAACAGTAAGGTCAACTCTCCTCCTCCTCTGGGAACTCTCAACATCAAATCATAACAATGCATAATGAATTAGGTTGCTTTACCCTTCCTTTATAGCTTCCCAAAACCCTAATTCGTTGTTGACCTTTTTCCTCCAAGTGACTTTTACTTTATTTTATTATTCCTTGATTAAATCACTTAATTAATTAATTAATTAATCATTTTACCTCTGAAAAGTGATTTATCCATCCCGATGGCTTTTCTGGCCACTGAAAGTCACTTCTCATCATCTTTTCCTGTAGTTCTCTTCCTCCCGATTCCAATGATCTATTACACTAAGATATTTCTCCAAGTAATGTGCCCATTATGACCTTCTTAGTGAATTTAATTAAGATATGACCCATAATAACTCAAAATTATGGAAATCGTCAGAATGCAACGAAACCAAATCCCAGTTGTGCGAAATGGATCCTAATGATGATCGATGCAAGTTGGGCCCAAATAAATCCCTCAATATCTCTTGAACTCTCTGTCACCCCTATCTGGCTACTCGGGTAGGCATAACACTTTGAAATGTTGTAATGTTATAACGTCCCAAAATGGGGACATTACACTAGACTAGCTTTACGTCACAACAATTAAGTTGGAAGCACAGTACCAGGCATATCTCAACACAGTACTAGACTAGCATACATCACAACAATTAAGCTGGAAGCACAGTACTAGGATGGCATATCTCAACACAATAATACTCCCCCTTCGAGGGAGGTCCTTTCGGACTATACCAAGCTTATCTCAAAATTTCTCAAACTTTACACGAGATAGAGGCTTGGTCAACGCATCGACAATCTGTTCATCCGTGCTAACATATTGGAGCTTTATGGCTCCTCTCTGCACCATGTCACAGATGTAATGATATCGGATCTCTATGTGCTTCGATTTGTCATGAAATACATGATTCTCTGTCATCTTTATGCAACTTTGGTTGTCACATAGGATCGTTGTTGCTTCCATCTCTAGGTCAAATAGATCGGTCAACAACTTCTGAAGCCATATAGCTTCGCAGCTGGCAAANTTATTCCTTGATTAAATCACTTAATTAATTAATTAATTAATCATTTTACCTCTGAAAAGTGATTTATCCATCCCGATGGCTTTTCTGGCCACTGAAAGTCACTTCTCATCATCTTATCCTGTAGTTCTCTTCCTCCCGATTCCAATGATCTATTACACTAAGATATTTCTCCAAGTAATGTACCCATTATGACCTTCTTAGTGAATTTAATTAAGATATGACCCATAATAACTCAAAATTATGGAAATCGTCGGAATGCAACGAAACCAAATCCCAATTGTGCGGAATGGATCCTAATGATGATCGATGCAAGTTGGGCCCAAATAAATCCCTCAATATCTCCTGAACTCTCTGTCACCCCTATCTGGCTACTCGGGTAGGCATAACACTTTGAAATGTTGTAATGTTATAACGTCCCAAAATGGGGACATTACACTAGACTGGCTTTACGTCACAACAATTAAGTTGGAAGCACAGTACCAGACATATCTCAACACAGTACTAGACTGGCATACATCACAACAATTAAGCTGGAAGCACAGTACTAGGATGGCATATGTCAACACAATAATACTCCCCCTTCGAGGGAGGTCCTTTCGGACTATACCAAGCTTATCTCAAAATTTCTCAAACTTTACACGAGATAGAGGCTTGGTCAACGCATCGACAATCTGTTCATCCGTGCTAACATATTGGAGCTTTATGGCTCCTCTCTGCACCATGTCACAGATGTAATGATATCGGATCTCTATGTGCTTCGATTTGTCATGAAATACATGATTCTCTGTCATCTTTATGCAACTTTGGTTGTCACATAGGATCGTTGTTGCTTCCATCTCTAGGTCAAATAGATCGGTCAACAACTTCTGAAGCCATATAGCTTCGCAGCTGGCAAATCATGTAGCGATGTATTATGCTTCTATTGTACTGAGAGCAATGTTGGATTGCTTCCTACTCTGACATGAGATCATGGTTGATCCCAAACTAAAACAACATCCTGAAGTGCTCTTCATGTCCGAGACATTTCCAGCCCAATCTGGAATCARTGTACCCACTCAGTGTGAAATCATGATCTCCATCATAGCTGAGATCACAATCTAATGTACCCTTAAGGTACCTCATCACATGTTTTGCAGCAACTAGGTGAACATGTATGGGTTCTACCAGAAATTGACTCAAGGTGTTCACGACAAAACAAATATCTGGTCAGGTGCATCAGCGATCCAATGATTTGGACATATAGTGTGGTATCAATCAATTCTGACGAAGTGTCGACCAGTAGCTTCAACTTCGTTTCCATGGGTGTATTCATGGACTTGCACTCCAACATGTTGAATCTCCTCAGGATTTCGACTGCATACTTCCCTTGATTAAGGAAGATTCTCTCTGGACTCTGCCATACCTCAAGACCTAAGAAATAATGCATTAGGCCAAGGTCTTTCATCTCAAATTTTGAAGCGAGCTTCTTCTTACATTTGATGATGAGATTTTCTTCTCTAGTTAAGAATAAGTACAACAACAATATCACCGATCCATCATTCATAACCTTGAAGTAGAGGTTAGAATCTTCTTTACTCTTGGTAAAGCCCAAGCTTGTCAGGAAACTGTCAATTCTTCCATATCAAGCTCTAGGAACTTGCTTCAACATGTATAGATCCTTCTTCAACTAACAGACATGAGTCTTTCTATCTTCAATCTTCAAATCATTTTTTCTCATTACATTGTACCAATCTGGTACACTTGCTCAGCTGCAAATCAATCTGTACAATCATGTGCTAGATCTATGTGCTTTCTACAAGGCACTTTCTATCTCACTGTCTGGGAGTATGTCCTCTACTCTCTCTGCAACTGTTCCTTCTGGAATATGGGATTCTGCACCTGTAGCTGCTCTGAGGCTGAGAATGACTGCTTCATTCTCACTATGGCTGCTAAAATATGAGAGTAACTCCTCTTATTTTATCATGACAACAATTTCATCTGAAACTGAGAGTGGCTCAATAACTGATACTGAGGATAGCTCTTATTCTTTCATGGGGGTAATGCTATCATAGTCATGTCTCCATGACCCAACTGATGTACTGTAACGACTGTCATTCAATTTTTAAATATGGGGATTGCTCCCTCTGTATCTCATACTATATATGAATCATGATTTTTCTGGTTGTCTTCATAAGTATCTCGTCATAGTCTTCTCCCCTTTGCTGGGAGAATCCTTAAGACATACATTAGTCTTTGTACATATGCAACATGTTTGATCTATATAGATCAATATTGGAAGTCAATATTGACTTCTCTTCTCATGGAAGAATCCATATCCTAGTCTTTCTGACTGGATTCCTTCTTTGTCACTGAGACAAGCGAATCATCCCAGATATTTCATATCTCCTAGGAGTCTATGAAGTTACGATCTAGTNCTTCTTCTTCATCTTCTTTGGTGCATGAGTGTATATGGTCATGTACATAGTCTGCTTCATGTCTCATATAATATGTTGCCTTCTACAACCTTCACTATATCTTTCTTAGGGTTATCACCTGTGACCTGAGACAAGGTCAACAAAACACCAAGAAAGAATAATATCCTTTTGATAATAATAGATAAGACAATAGCATGAATAATCATCACAGTAGCTCCTTTAGAGCTATCACTCATGGCTTGTCTAAAGAAACGATCAAAAGTAAGAGATACACTACGAAATGAGGTTGTACATCATTGTTATTATATAAGCATTGACTTCGTCAATATTTATTTTTCAATTGCTTATATATCATATAGTCAATGATTATATGAAGTACTAACCAAGAGAGTGAGCTTGCATATATATATATCTTGTTGCTTTGTCTCGGGCAGGTACGTCTCTCTCTTATACTTCGCTTTATCGGCTGGTTAGTCGAACTATCTGCTCGGTGGTGACTTGTTAGGGGGAATTTATATTTTAGCCTTCAATCCTTTGCCTTCTCAAAACCCCAGGTCACCGAGGACGTCTCCCCTGGGCCTTACCTCCCTAAACAGAAAAATCCTTCTTATCAAGGTGACATTGGGTGGGATTGGTTTAGTTGCGCCAGTTTGTCTCTTTACATTTGTCTTTTATCCTAACTACAAACTGTGCAATAACAAGGTGGTAGGATTAAAATCCTTGACCCAACCATGCAAGGATTTTGTTAGCCCCTCTGAAAAGAGCATCATCAGTCTAGCCTCTAACACATCTGGAACCATCACTGATAGCCTCTGAAACTCCTCTATGAATGCGTCAGCCGATCCTGTTGTCTAAATTGTATTAGCTCATGGAAATGAAGGTATGGGATTAAACCTATCCATGAGTCTTTGTGTGAAATCTGCATATGAGGTAATGTGTGCATGCCCCAAGGTTTTCATCCCGTGGTACCACCACTCATGGGCCTTGCCTTCCAAGTACAAGGTAGAAAATTTTATGGCATCTAACTCCATCATAGGGTTTAACTGCAGATAAGCATCCAATTTCTATACCCATGCCTTTGCAGAAGATTTTGCTGCTCCATCAAAGGTGGGAATCTCCATTTTTCCTGTTTTGTGCCCTAGTTCATTGTTACACTTGTGAAATTCCCTAGGCCTACCCCTATATTTGATTCCACAATACTCTTCCAATGAGACGTTTCTCTTGAATCCTGCGCTCAAGGATGCATATTCCCTCTCATACTCCTCAAAGTTGTCTTCTACCTCCATACACCCTGGAATGTGAGCATCCTGCTTCTATGTGTCTAGGAAACTAGGCATGTAAGGCTTGGGCATGATCCTACTACTCCATGGCATCCTAATTTTTTCGCCCCCAAATAGGATTTACCCCTCAGTATGGGCCATGTGACTAGACTCAGCATGATACCTCTCTCCTCCATGAGATCCACTAGCCCCATTGTTCCCTCCATAAGTTTTTGGTTCCCTACCATGTACCATCTGCATGAGTAGATGTGCAATCTTTTCTTGTCCTGTCTCCACTGAAGCAATCAATTTCTTTTGCCCCTGTTCAATAGTTGTCAAGTTTTTTTGAGTTCAGTTTGTCCTCTAGATAAATGTTCTTATGTCTCATCCAAATGGTTTTGTAATACGAATAGTATTATCCATAGAGAGTTGTAGTTCATGTGTTACCTTTTCCAATTCTGATGACTCTTCCCTATCAGTACCATCTTCCTTCCTTTCCCCCATCTCTGCTTCTAGTTCCTCTGTAACCTTGTCCTTATTCTACTTGTTGTATCCTTTCATAAGAAAATCCCCACTGGCTGGGAGGATTCAATGCTCTGATACCACTGCAAGATTCCCAAGTGGACCTTCCTGGAAATCTTTGAAATTTTATTTTCTGGTTGTGTTATTTTGTCAAACAGTTTGCAAGTTTTCCTTCTTGAGTTGTGCTAGGGATGGATTTATAGTTTTTGGAAGTAAGTAAATGATTTATATAAAGAAACAACTGATAAACAACAAGATACAATAGGAATAACACAAGAGAATAGCCACAAAACTTCAGATCTATATTTATTTAATATATAAGCTGACCTCAGTACAAGTGAAGAACAAATCTGGAATAGATATGGCTGAGAATAGCTCCAAGATACAATAAAAAGACAGATATGAGCTCCCCCATAACCTTCAACGGCTGCATGCAAGATCTAGAAAATCATTTTCTTTCCCTTTTTCTCTCTACAAGAGTCTTCTAGTTGAATTGCACCCCTCTTTAGCTGGAAACCCTCTTGGAAATTCGACCTCACTAGATCTGACCTCTAAACTCTGAAATAATGTTGTATCCCTGAAAGATATGAGATGGCTATCACCTATGATGGGTTTCCTTGGCTATAGCTGCAGATTTGAACTCCAAAACTCTAAATCTCTATGCCCAGGTGTGCCCTCCTTCAGGAAAATTCACCCAACTATGAGAATAAATCAATATTGAGTGATAAACCCCCAAAGAATGATGAGGAGAGTCTCTCTAGGGATGGAAAACACCCCTGTAACAAGATCTTCTCCAGATCCACTATCCTTAAGCCAAATCGAACCTCTTCCTCTTAAACAGTGCGCCCCAATCCTACAGAAATCCTTCAACAATGCGCCCTTGCTCCAAAGTCACTGCTAAAACTGATCTGAACTAAATAGAATGGTGAGTGTGGAATATTTCACCACCTTGGCCAAGCTTGGATCAAGAAAGGAGGGATCTTTCACCTCCATGTTGATCTCTAGGGTTTGTCTAGTCAAAACCCTCAAAACCCTTAAGCTATCGGAGCTCAATTTGCAAATAGAAAAATGATCAAGAATGAGGAGTGAGGCACCCTTCTTTTCTTTTATACCCCAACATTCTATTTTTCACTTAAATCATTTAATTGAGTTCTAAGGTTTGTTTCTTCACTTTTTCATCATAGCCAATTAGATTTTATTTCCTTTTTAGCTAATGCCACTTTAATAATTCGACTTTAATACCTTACTGACATAACTTGGCCCCTTAGTCCTCATTTTAGTGAGACTATAGCCTAGGGGGAACAACTAGGCTACTAAGTTCTCACGATCGTGTCAATTAGAAGGCGATCTTACAAACTCCCATTTTTCATGTGCAACTGGAGGGTTAAGTTCCAGTTCAATTCCATTATGCCGGTTCATCTACAGGGACATCCAGGGTTTTACATTGATAAGAGATTGCTACACAATGAGTTCCGTTAGATTTTGAGAACTTGCTATTTTTCACAATTCTCCTACACTCTAGAAGCCAAAGTTTTGGGGCTAGAATTTCAAAGTGAGTTGCATATTCTTGGTCCCTGAGAGCTCATTATCCCAATGAGCTTTGTTCTGACAACATGTAATTTCTTTCAAAAAACTGTTATTTTTAAAAATTAGAGTTTCAGGGGCTCTTAGATTTAGTAAAGTATATTTTCTAACAATTTATTTTGTAGGGAGAGAGATTACTTGGCACCGCACATATTGAGATTATTATTAATAGTCATATTGTACTGCTATCTTCAAATTTCCACACAATAAGAAACTATTCAACATGAAAAATATGTTCTCTTTATGAAGGTAGTTTTATTCTAGATTTAACCTTAAAATAAATAAATGAAAGATAAATAGAATTTTTTGTAAGGGAGCTAACAGTTTCAAAATAAAAGCACTGACAACAAGGTTTAAAATTTAAATGTAAAAGAAAATACCTGTCCACGTGCTACCCTTTCATCATAAACCTCGAGCAGACCATTTCCCCGGATTGCACGTGGGAACCTGATCTTATTTGAAATTGATTTGTTTTCAAATATCCCAAAAAATCGTTTACAGCTTGCATCAACACCATGCACAGTCAAGGAAACAAAGTCTAAAACTCCACTCACATGCTGAACAAAAAAACAAAAACAACCTGTCCCAAGACCCTGTACAAAACCAATAATGCCATGTTCTCTGGCACTTGCCCAG
This sequence comes from Picea glauca, assembly GCA_000966675.3. NCBI lineage: Eukaryota > Viridiplantae > Streptophyta > Pinopsida > Pinales > Pinaceae > Picea > Picea glauca. The sequence goes on from JZKD02S0231660.1 coordinate 10,980, forward strand.
GGCTTGGTCACCACTCTAGAGACACCAAATTCCACACCTTGTGCTAAAGCTTCAGTGCCTTGTAAAATACCATCTCCAACTCTAGTAATTCTTATAGTTGAACCCTAAGGAAAATCCATAGAGTGGCATGTAAGGATAATAGATGCAGGAACATTTGTTATCGGATAAATTAGTAGGTGCGGACACTAACTGATCTCCCTAGATCCACCTAGATCTAGAACAAAACATAACAGAACATGACGCTTTCCTTAAGTTTTAGATATTGAATTTACTAACTAAAGAGGGATAGGTGACATACCATTTAAATGTCTCTTCCTCTCGCCATCACCATCCTAGCTCCATTCCAACACTCATACAATGATGATCCTGCAAAAGAATGCAACCAAACAAAGTGATGGTAATAGCATAAACTCAATATAAACCTATGTATGTGATCAAGGAATCATACAATAAAACACAACAAGCTTTATAGGAAAGAATCATATTATTGTATCATATTAAA